>JAIUZE010071988.1:0-10609 GCA_022085475.1 Heliosperma pusillum | reverse complement strand
ACTCAAAAACCGTCACAAGTCCCAAGGTGGGCCCCACGGGCTGAGTTTGGGCCGGACCCCACATGGGCCTGGATGGGCCCACGGCCTAATTGGGCTGTTTTGGCAGATTTTACACTTTTTACAAAACCGATTCTTAATTATTTCCCGCATGCTTTAACATAATTAAAATCCGTCAAAACAACAACATAACAATCAAACATCGACACAAACACCAAAGACCAACCCCGGACCAAATCCAGACCGGGCTGGACCGGCCTGAACCGGTCTGACCAGGCCTGAACCGGCCGGTCTGGTTCGGTTTTCAGCCCCATTTTCCGGCCACCCAACACGGTCCAACAACCACCACTCCAATTAAATTCTAACATGTTTTTAATTAAAAAACATCCATTTTAACAACCAATTTAACCATCCAACATACAAAAATCATCATCATGAAGAAATCATAAAAATATAACAAGAACACTAACATATTTATAATTTCCTACAACATAATAAAATTTACCACTTATCATGTTACTAACTAAAAATCAAAAATCATAATCATATGAACAAAAACTAAAGATGAACAAAAAAATAAAGAAAACCAAAGCTACTAAGGTATGTAACATCTATTCGTCGAGTAACTCGGAATCGTTACCTTAGCTAGAAAAATCAATTAGCACCAAAATAAGAAGTATAAACTAAGAAACCCGTCTTCTAATCTTCCCTAATATATACGAGTCACCAAACTCGTCTTCAAAATCTTCCCCTATAAGAAATGACAAGAAAAACATTATTAGAAGTAAAAAATAGATTTTCCATAATTAAAGTGTTGAAAACGATTTTGACGGAATTGCAAAAATAAACAGTACGGCAGACGGAGATGCGAGGGAGAAGTCTCGAAATATAAGTTAGGACGGATTTAATTAAGGAAATGAAGGTTTATGAAGGTGTGCTCAAAGAACGATGATGAACAATTGAAGAACACGAAGAACAAATGAAGAACGATTAAAGAAAATTATATTTTGATCTTTATTTGATTTGTTGTAAGATGAAAAGTTGTTTGTGAGTAATGATGGTGTTGGGTGAGCCGTGTAGTTATAGGCAAATAAGGATGTCGAGTTTTGAAATTGTTGTTACGGAATTAACTCGCGTTAAATAATTATATTACGGTAAACGATTAAAGATAATTAACGATAAAGTTAATTAAACTTAATATCAAGATATTATGATATTGAAATGCAAAATAATGAAAATATCAAGACCTAAGAGAGGAGGGAGTGCCGTGTGGGATAGGTGAGAAGACGGATCTGATTTCGAGCGTTTTGCGTAATTCTCGTTAACTGATCGATAAAGTGAAATAATATCTAGATATTATGATATTATAATCAAAAGAAATGAAAATATCAAGGGCTATTAGAGGGAGGTTGAGCCGTGTAGAATTGTGTTTGTCGGATCAGTTTTGTAAACGATTTGCGTAATTTTCGTTAACTGATCGATAAAGGTAATAAATATCTAGATATTTTGATTAGTTTAATCAAAATAAATAAAATATCTAATGGTGAGTGACACGATGACATGGGCGTGTGACTCATGCCAAAGTCGAGTTGCGATTTTGTTGCGCGCATTACGATGCGTCGGGAATAGTTAAATGACGTTCGATTAAAAACCGTAAAAGTTATTCTTTAAATTCCGAATAAATTCAAAATAATTATATTAAATTATGATAAAGCTTAATAAATCTAAATAAAAATAAATCAAAAATATTATTTTTTTAAATAAAATTTCGGTCTTCAAACTTATGAGACGAGTCGGGAAAAGTCAACGGAAGTCAAAGTTGACTGAAAAGTCGAGAAAAGTCGAAGATTTGACTTAAAAGTCAAGAAAAGTTTATGACGACTTAAAAGTCAAGAAAAGTCAATGACGAATTTTAAAAAGTCAAGAAAAAGTCAAAGACGACTTAAAAGTCAAGAAAAGTCAAAGATGACTAAAAACGGTCTTTTCATGAAATCTCTCAGAAATTCCAAATACGAACGCAGAATTTCAAAACGACTCGAAACAATAAATTCTATTTTAAAAACTTAAGTCTACTGAAAAGTGTTAGTAAATATTTTCCCTAGAAAAATAGGGTATATTTCGGGTTGTTACATAAGGTCTTATTTTGGTGCTATTTGGTTTTGTGCTAGCTAAGGTAACGATTACCGAGTTACTCGACGAATTAATGTCACATTTATTTTTGTTATTTACGGTTTTAAGTAGTAACAAGCTAGGTTGTTATTATTATTAAGTTTTATGAGTTTTTAACATATTTAGTGTTTTTGACATGTTGGATGATTTGTTCATAATCATAATTTTAGTATGAATGATGGTTGAATTGGTTGTTAAAATGGATGGTTGTTAATTAAAACATGTTAGAAATAAATTTGGGGTTGTTGTTGGTGGTGGCCGTGACTGGTGGCCGAGAAACAGGCCCGGCAGGCCCGGTCAAGGCCCGGCTGCCCGGTCTTGGTTGGCCCGTTAATTGGCCCTTTGGGCTTGTGTCGATACTTGATTGTTTTGTTGTTGTTTTGACGGGTTTTAAATATGTTAAGCATGCGGGAAATATTAAGAAACGATTTTAGAAATGGTGACCAAAACAGGCCCAAACCAGGCCCGTGGGCCCGGTCCAGGCCCAGTTCAGTCTCGGCCCGGTCCAGGCCCGGCTGACCCATAAGCCCTCCTTTGGGCTTGTGACGGTTTTTGAGTTTATTGTTATTATTATATCATGTTTTGTAATATTTAGCAAGTGGGAAATTTTAATAAGTAAATTATTTAAATAAACGGTTTTCATAGAATATTATTATTTCGCATCATGTTAGAATTATAGCCTTCTTTTGGTAGTTTAATTTGAATATCCCCTTAAGTCAAGCGGGTTTCGTAAGAACTAATAATTCACATGTTAGAAATTAGAATAAAATAGCATGAAATGAATATGATGTTCTTATGTTCAAGCCTAAATGGCTAAGGCTCTGTTTCTAGCCGGTTTAACCAAACGGGTTTGGTCAAACTATGATCTAGTCAGCCCCGTTTTGACTGATGACCCGTCGCGGGACTCGGGTAGGGGATTTGTCTTCAGGTAAGGTTTTATTTAATGAATGAATGAATGAGCCTTAGTAGATATGAGGCGATATGATATTTGAATGTGATTTATATGCAATTAGTCACATGATAGGAAGTTTTTCCCGTGACTGTTTAATTGTATGATATATGTCGTGTTGACTAAGTACTCATAGAGAATTATGATTTTATGGCGTGTTGACCATTCTAGTTCTAAATGAGTACCTTAGACCATGACATTGATAGACCTTACTATCTTTAACGAGTATATAGTTCACAGCTTGATAGCTTTTGTGTCACTGGCCTGGGATTTTGATACCAAGCCGGGGCATGGCTGCCTAATTGCTTCCACTTTGGGAATGAAGCCAGCTTAAGTACTAGCCAACTCTGCTTAGGGGGTCTCCTAGTAAAGATTCTCATGTACTTTTGGTCATGAGACAGGGAATGGGTTAGCTGTTGTCGCTAGGTCTGATCAGTCTAGGACTAGGATGTTTATCCTACCTTGTGGTATAGCCTCGAGTTACAAAAGTCGACTATTGACTGTGCTAAGAACTTATGCCTGTTTCTAGACGTATTGGTCTTTCATGTTTGATGATTCTATGAATCGTAGAAGGTGAGATGCAAGCCGGCTACGGTTGATCGAGTTTGGATTACCGGTTGTTAACTGATTCACATGATAGCTTGCATGAGTAGCTTAGCCTTCATATGCTAGGTTATATGTTAGTTATTTATTTCATAACATGAAAAGCATATCGTATATGTTAAGGCTTTGTATTTTCCATATACATCTCTTTTATGTTATTCATGTTTTATTAAACTCGATATTTCGTGGTGGGAGAACTCGGAGTTACTCCCCACTGACTGTGGCTTCCGTGTTTACATTTAATGCGGTCGACAGGTTTGTGATGCATGCTTGGGTACATTGACGAGCTAGCGAGTGAAGTATTACCTTGGACCTATATTCGATTCTTAGGATTGTATTATTTAATACACTCTTTTATTTCCGTATTTATTAGGGAGATATGTCTCCCGTTTTAGATACTTCTTATGTATAATATTATTTCCTTTTTGTTATGAACATTTTTCTTTAAGACACCTTTGTTATGAGGAATATATTTAATGGTAGGTTCCGGTTTTAAAATTTACCGATTTTCACTAAAGTGAACCTATTAAAAACGTATTCTCATCTTTTATTTATTTAAATTACTTGTTTATCTTTCCGCAAATTCGAGGGTGTCACAAACTCCCTATAAATACTCCACATGCTTAGTCATTTGTAGTTGATGAATTAAGAAGAAAAATTGGTCATTTTTTTCCACCTTGGCCGAAAACAACAACAACAACAATATATTGTATACTGTTCATCTTATTTCATCTTCATCATCTACCTTCATCACATAAAATCACATATATAAAATACATCTTATATTACTAATAAGTAGTAATATTTGTAGTATTATTTAGGGTTAATTCTAGTTGTTATCTAGTTAATTAAACTAGAATATTGGGTTATTCCTTGGGTGCATCTTAGAGGAGTAATCCTATTTTGGATTAAGTATTAAGGAGCTCTTAAAATTCAGGTTGTAAAACTACAAAGGTTGTAGTATACCATTTCCATAAAGCATTGTAAGGAAATTTCTACTTATTTGTTGTTTAAAAAGCACTAATTAATCATGCATGTACTAGATCACATAAAAGTTAAATAATAGTAATGTAATATAAATATTAGAAAGTCTAAACATATAGTTTTCATAACTAACAATTGGTATCAGAGCCTTTTGTGCATGCATGTTTATTAATACGACTTAAGACGTTTTATATGATAAATTGCTTAAATAATGATAAAATGGTTAAAATGAGTTTATTTTTTCTATGCATGTTCATACTGACCTTAAAACGTTTCTGGACAAATTTTATTATTTTTGGAGTTAATTTGATATTTTTAGTTTATTTTTCGGTTAAAAGTGTTTTAAAAATCATTATTTTGGTTAATAGTTAGCTAAAAATTGATTGCATGTTAAAAGAAATGTTGAAATCTTAATATATTCATGCATGCATGTTTTACTTAGTGTATGTAAAATTAAAAAATTAAATTGTTAATTTTTTGGCAAGTTTATTGATTTTATGAGATAATAATCAATAAATAATGACTATATTATGATTAAATATAACCGAAAATTAAATGGACCAATTTTAATTTTTTTCCAGGACTGGAAATGTTCCAGAAACTTAAAAAAAATATTTTTAATTTTTTTGTATTTTGGTAATTTATTGGCATGGTTATATCGTTTTTACGGAAAACCGATATAACATGCGACTAAATTATGAAAATGGCTTAAAACTTTTGAAAATTTATTTTTTGGTCCATATAGTATTCTAATATTTTTCCAGAATATTTGCAATGATTTATTTCGAATTTTCATTATTTAACATGATTATTTCAAAATAAAAGCGTAAAAGTTACGAAAGTTGTGATAAAAATAGCAAAATAAGTTAAATTATGCTAATATTGTTCAAGAATTAGTGGTGTGACAACCCTCGCGAATGCGGAAATAAAACATAACAAGCATGTGATTTATATAGCGGAAAATACGATGTTTTTGAAACTTTTTACATGCAAGATAGAAATACGAGGAATGTCAAATAATTACAAACAAAATAAAGTATACCACAAAGAGACAAAGTCTCTCAAAATGTTATCAATATCAAAGTGATTAGCAAACTAGCTAATAAACTTCTAGAGGTGTTTCATCCAGGGACAACGCCCGCTAGCTCACACCCGAACCCAAAATACCACAAGCAAAAAGCCATCCAATCAAGCAACTTGTTCATCCATGAAAAACATGAACGCCACAGTCAGTGGGGAGTAACTCCGGGTTCTCCCAGCCATATCACATTAAACGTACATAGAACGAAATACAAAAGTAGAAGCATGCATATATAGATATACATGTGAAATACGATAAGAATAGATAGGCAATTCAATATTAAATTGAATAAGCGCATATGAAGTACAAATCCTAACCCATCAGGCTATAGATGACTCGGGGAAGACACTCTTAGGAACCCGAATACGCTCACTAGGGCTTACATCTCACCGTAGCGGTATAAGTTTGATAAGTATGAGACTCGACAAACAAACCATGCCAAGTTCATGTCGATGATCGTCAATATATCCACAATATTATCATCCATCAAACATACCAAGACATTACGATGCCATTCATGCAATGGACCATAATAATAAATCATGAAATCACGCATTCCAAAGACAACGACACAAGACTACATCTCTCACGGTAAATGAACCTCACTAGCACCGTGTACATGGCAAGTATGATTAAAAGGCATCCACGGGATCACATTTCCCTGAACGCATACACGATGCTACATTTCGTATATGTAGACTAATTTCCTCCTGGTAGCACGACGATAATAATACGGTCCTTGTCTAAACCTGGCCAGATTCTCGGAATCACATTTTCCGATTCGACATGCGATAACATTTCGCATCCAAGACTCGCTCAATCATAGACGCCGAATACCCCAAATTCGGTAGAGCAATTCACGAAAGAGGCGGAAAAGAGCACAAGCCTCATAACAAGCGGTACGCTACATGCAAATAACACCACCTAGCAAGTACACAACATTTGACGGCCGGGTCGATCAACGCATAGTGTTTGCCTCCCAACAACGTCGTCGTATGCCCACTAACACATGCAATTAAGCAGTAGGATACCTCCCCGTTCCAACATTCCAGCCTTACAAACGTGGAGGTAGCCAAGGGAATGAGAGTACAAAGCACATAATCAAATAGTGCTCAAACCGTAACATTTGTAAAAACCGACTCAAAGTGGGAACATACCAAAAACCGTCACAAAACATGAGAATAGGGAATCATATAAGTTTAAATATGATAAAAATGACGCAATACATGATACATAAGCATTAGAACAAGTTTATGAAGCATAATGAATAAAAACATAGATCACCTCTCCAAAACAACGTTTTTTGGCAACCAACTAAAACAAGGGTCTGCTTCAAACGGTCATAACTAGAGTTCTAGACATGAAAATGTAGAAATTTCAAATGGAGGTGATAGCTTATCCTATTACGGTTCCAACGGGATGTCACACGCCCAAAACAAGCAAGTAACGAAGGAGATATGATCATTTTACGAAAAGGGGTCAGTGCAAGAAAACTGCAGTCGGCCGCGCGTAACGCAGCCAGCGCCACCACGACGCAGCCTGCGTCCCACGACGCAGCCAGCGTCCTAAACGGGTTTCAGGCACAATCGAATCCCAACAAGTTATCAACCAAAAATCCTTTTTTATCCTCACAAACCATCAATTCTCATATCAATTAACAACTAACAATAAGCAACAACAACAACACAAGTCCTAAGCATACTAACCATAATCTAAATACGATTACTAGCCTAGAAAACACATAAAACACGTAAATGATATCGAGTAACCCTTCACCGTTACCTTTTCGCGTCTTTAATCGATTTCTAAACCTTCCTAGTCTCCACCTACATACAATTAGATAATAAAAGATGAATATCATTCACCTTGAGAATGATGAGTTGGCAGCAGAGTCCAAAGGGATATACAGTCAGAAGTGGGTATGAATGGCTGCACGCAGACAGGAATAATGTAACCTGGCATACTGTTGTTTGGAATAATTGGGTTGTGCCCAAGCATGCTTTGATTACATGGCTGAAGATGCATAAGGGAATGAATGTCAAAGACAAACTGTTCAGGCTGAATTGCTGTGAAACTGATTTGTGCACTATGTGTGAAGCTGCAACTGAAACTGTGAACCATATCTTCTCTGACTGTGTATATAGCTGCAATATCAAACATCATCTGATGAAATGGTTTGATGGCAATGTTCCTGACACTATGGCTCTTGCTAATGACTACAAGGACACGGTACAATGGAAGAAGCAGGCTGTGTTTCTCAATGCTTATAATTATCATGTTTGGTCACAAAGGAACACTGCAAGATTGCAAGGTTACCTCATGAGACCTGAAGATGTAGCGAGGAAGATAGAGGAGGATGCAATAAGAAGAATCAAGGCCAAGATTGGAGATGAAAATACAGTAGCATTGCATAGTTAAGGGGGTTTGAAATCTAGTCGTAATGTTATGATATATTGTATTGTTGCTGCAAAATTGTCTACCACGGGATTCGAACCCAGATTCTTGTACTTAACCATTTTGATTTGATATATTAAATTCACATTTTTACCAAAAAAAAAAATCATTCACCTTGAGAAAGACGGATAATTTAAAAAGCGAGAAAGACGGTAATATTATTACCAATACGGATAGAGGAAGATGAGAGGAAAGGAATAAGACGAACTTACGTGAGTTTGAGCGAGAAATGAAAGAGATATGACGATTCTAAGACGGATCAAAAATGGAGGCAAGGTTTTGGTTTTCTTAAGGAAGAAGGAAATTTGAGTTGGGTGAATGAAAAATAGGTTAAAGGGAGGTAGTATGAGGGAGTATATGTAGGGTGAGTAAGTGGAAAAGTCAAGAAAAAGTCAAAGTCACCTTAAGACGGGATTCACATGGAATCTCGCGGAAATTCCAAATACGAACTCGGAAATTCTAAATTCGACTCGGAAAATTAAATTCTAAATTAAAACTAAATTTCGCTGAAAAGTGTCCGTAAAATATTTTTACTAGAAAAAATAGGGTACATTTGCGAGTGTTAAAGGTGGTTTGAACATTAATTTATAATTTTTTAAAGGTTAAAAAAAAATTGGTTATAACTCCATTATAATAAGATTATTAATATGATTAATTATGAAAAATGGCAATTTGGCTTGTTTCATATTTATTTATTGTAAATAATTTGTTGAATGTTAGCATATTAATCAATTAATTTATTCATTTGATGAATTTTGGTACCTAATATGGCCTAGTTAGAAATTAGTATTACCCGTAATGTAAGGGAATACTAGTTTGGTTTGTAATTACGCAAGCTCGTATTGCCCGTCTGTAAAATTAATTATTTTGTTTTACTAGAAAAATTGTATAATAGGATTATATGATGTAATAGTTAATTAGATTAACTAAGATAAGTGGCCATATTAGGATTTATATTAAGACGAAGAAAAGGTGATCTAAAAGACGGTTTCAAGAAATTGAAGATTTATATTTTGGAAAGCTTAATGTAATAGTTAATTAGATTAACAAAGATAAGTGGCCATATTAGGATTTATATTTATTGTTTTATTTACATGTTAATTGTTGCAATTGTTCCGCCATGCCAAATTGCCAAAGTCTAGTGCGTTTTTATTTTAGTTATTGTCATTAAATCATCTACCATTCACCTATTTAGTTCACTTAGAAAGTGATAGATATTTTTTTGACAAGATCTCTCACATATTTTAAAATTGAGATATAGCCTTACCAATAATTAGCACCTATAAATCCCTTCTTCATTAGGGCCACGCTCGCCTCAGCGGGGTGTTCCCTTTTTACTTTGGCTAAGTAGGGTAATAAACGTTATTACGCGTCAAAGTTGGTTGGACTCAATGGGATTCAGAGACAAGTCTCAGTCCCGGGGCTAAAGATATATTTAAGAAATTTATCGACCAAGAGTTCTAGGTGTAGAATCAGTCAAACGTTGACTCACCGAATTTAATTAATTAAGGGATGTATTGGCTCACCGTGCCCAAGATTAATTAAAAACGGATCTTGGGATCGTTTATATAGTTTAGTGGGAGATCTTTATATAAACGTTTTTTATAACATGATTTTTCAGGTTTATTTTTCCGATAAATGTTAATATTTCCTTCTTTTTCGTTTGTAGTATAAAATCTGCATAATGTCGACTAATACAGCAATTCAACAAAATGATTTACCCTCCGCTACTCTACCGAAAGAGTCGTGGCTTACGTCCTTTATGGACAAGTCTTTTTTAAAGAAAGATGGTAGCAAATATGTCGAGTGGATAGAGCAGCTAAAGGCTGCTGCTATTGCTGACGGTAAATTGCGATATCTGGTGGACCCTCCTCCTACTGTTCCCGCTGTAAGTGTGACACCCTCAAGTTTGCGGAAAGAAAAAAAAATTTAAATACATAAAAGATGCGAATACATAACGAAGGTGTCATAAATAAAAAGGTTCATAACAAAAGGAGAATAATATTATACATAAGAATTATACAAGACGGGAGACATATCTCCCGTATAAATACGGAAATAAAAGAGTGTATAATAATATACAATCTAAGAACCGAATATAGGTCCAAGTTAAATACTTCGCTCGCTAGCTCGTCAATGTACCCCAAATATGCATTCACCACCTGTTCGACCGCATTAAATATAAACACGGAAGCCACAGTCAGTGGGGAGTAACTCCGAGTTCTCCCAGCCACGAAATGTCGAGTTTAATAAACATGAATAACATAAAAGAGATGTATATGGAAAATACAAAACCTTAACATATACGATATGCTTTTCATGTTGTGAAACAATTAACTAACATATAACCTATCATAGGAAAGCTATCATGT
>JAIUZE010071986.1:0-37025 GCA_022085475.1 Heliosperma pusillum | reverse complement strand
TTTTAATGCTTGATGCTTGTCATGACTTGTGTGTAAATAGTTCATGATATTCGATGGTGTAATGTTGAATGAGTTGGCTATGACTTCTTAACTCATTAGTAATTTAGTCTTTTGGACTTAGAAGTTTAGTATTGTTTTGAAGACCATGCTTATGATAGGTCTAATTGGTGTAGATGAGAAGTTTTGAATGATATCTTGAGGTGCGAAATACTTTTGAGGTTAAGTGACGTCTTGTGGTTTCCTATGGTGTGTTTGTGAGTATAGGCTTGGTGGAAAAGCTTTTAGCTATAGTTCTTGGATTTAAAGATATGATCTTATCTTATGGTATCGGAGACTTGTTTGAAGTAGTAAGGTTTCGTTGTAAGTTGAATCATATTACTTGAGGATTATGATGTGAGTTATGATGGAAATACCTTGGGACGTTAATGATGATGTTTGACTTGAGGTTGTACTTTGATAATAATGAACTCGTGGGCTATAGACTCGAAAATGACCGAGTATAAGAGAGTATTTGTTAGTCCTTCAGTTAAAGAAACCTTTGAGGTTGTGTTGAATATTTGAGCTAAATGAATGTTACTATGCTTGAGTTGCAATTCCGCATTTGGGAATCCGTGTGTTATGAAAGGATGGATGAATTGGGTTGTAATCGATTTGTTAAATCTAGGTGTACCTTACTTTGATGATTGTGGTACGATGGTCCCTTGTAAGAGACCTTTGTTTGGGATGAGTTGCTTTACTATCACCCTAAGTCTGAAAGGAGAAATTTTGTGGATTAAACCTTAAACCTTTACTCGTGCCATTGTCCCTTTTCATTTCCATTCTTGAATGTTTTCGTCAAGATTGATCTTTAAGAAATCGCATGCTCGTATCTTCTTTCTTACTCAGATATCTTCATAACTCTACTATCTGCTTTGTCTCTTCCTTGACCTCGTTATTTTCAGCGCTCCTCTCTTGTAATCTCGTGCCTTATTTATTCTCGTGTTCTCCTTGAGATTCCTTATCGTTTTCTATCTCGTTGCTCCTTCATCTTTTCTCTAGTGGATTGGATATTCCGTTTGTAAGGCTCAGAGAATAAGCGTGATGTAATTTGGGATTCTTTAGTTAGAATATGTGTCCTTGGATTGAGCAAATTTCATGTTGTATTTCATCATGGGAAATATGACTTAAGCTCTAGGATGAATCCTAATAGTGATAATGTATCCTCTCTTAGTAGTTCTAGATTTGGACCTTGGTATTGTAGTGTTATTTTGAGAATTGAGTTGATCATGATAATAGTTTGTTGATGTTGAGTAGTATAGCGGTTGCTTGGGATATCATTTGAGAATTTGATGTCTCTAATTGGTGGATTGTAAAAGAGACTTTGCTTTAGGGTAATTGAGTTGGTACCCAAAGTTTGAGGAGTTTTGTCATAAATGAAAATCGATTCATTTTGAGTTTTAGATGATCTAAATGATTTGAATGGTTGTCTGATTGCCAAGTGATTGGCCATTTGTGGTTTGTAATTAGTAATTCTCTTTTATTCTTAAGGAATCATAGTTTGAGATTGAGAAATGTTCGTTGCAAGGTTTGGATAGTGAGTGCTCAGTTGTTACGGAATATAGAGATAGAATGGTGAACCCATTCATCTTGAGGATTAGTAACCTCCGTAGTTTGCTAATGTGACTATTTATATTTGAGGCTTCGAGCGTAGTAATGATCGAATTAAGGATGTTTGGCGTATTAAAGAATCTTTATAACCGATAATGGATTGTGAATTTTCCCTTGTCGTGAGACTTTGGATGAGTCTAGTTGAATCTTAGATAATTATGTTTGGTTGCGTGGATTGTGTTTTGATTTTCGAGAATGAGAAAGTTCATTGTAAATTTAGGATAATGAGTTTGAAGTAAATTGGATTAAAGGATTGCATGGTAAGCCCTTTACTTTGTGGTTGTTAGCGATCATGTTTCCCTAGAGATAAATATTTTGTTGGTGGTTTCTAGTAAGGGTTTTGATGAAACTAAGAAGATTAGAGTGCGTAATAAATCTTTCATGTGGATTGTTAGTTGTGGAGTCTACCGTGCCGATGGACCTTAGTAGATTCTAATTGGATTCGAATAATTGGGATTTGTTACTCGAAGTTTCGTGATTATGGAATATTTTTGTAGGAAATCTGATGATTTAAAATGATGAGTTGCAAATTGGGTAAATTGCATTCTCTTGAGGATTTGGTTTATTAGTAGATATAGTGAGGTCGAATTCTTGTAGATCTTCCTGCTGACTTTATCTTGATCTTCTTATCCCAAAGAGTTCGATTTGTTTCGTTTTTGCGTGTTTAGTATATATTTTGTTACCCTGAATTGTGTGTGAAATGTGCGAGTTGCTCTAGGTGCGTGTAATGTCCTGTTATTTGATTTTATCTTTGATAAAACTTTCAAATTTCCATATTATATTTCTAATTTAACGTTTCAAAGAAGTCTAAAGATGGTTTGTGTACCTTCTTTTTGGAGAAAACAGATTTCTTTTGCTTTTATATTTGGATTTTGCGTTTGGTTGGATGTTTGCACTTGTTATTGGAGACGTCTGATAACTATTCCTGCACTTACTAACGTTGTTTTGAATTTCGATTTCACTATTTCGACATTTCTTTGATTTGGATAATTAGAGTTCTCGTTCGCGACGAGCATTCTTGAGATCCGTAAGTAAAGTTTCACACTTATGAACATGCTTCTTTAAAACGTTTTCTAGATGAACCTCGTTTCATAAATATTTTCCCTTATAAAAGTTTTCGTATTAATTTTGAAAACCGATTCTTATACTTGATACTTTAGTTTTCTATTCGCAAGTTTCGAGGACGAAACTTTTTAAAAGGAGGGGTGATTGTAACACCCGGAAATGTACCCTATTTTTCTAGTGAAAATATTTTACGGATACCTTTTAGCAAATTTAAGTTTTAATATAGAATTTTATGTTCCGAGTCGTATTTAGAATTTCCGAGTTCGTATTTGGAATTTCCGCGAGATTCCATGAGAATCCCGTCTTAAGGCGAGTTTGACTTTTGTTGACTTTTCCCCATAAATATCTCATACTCCCTTAATCTATTTTTCATTCACACAAACACAAAACACTTACTTCTTCCTTAAGCAAACCAAAACCCTTGCCTCCCTCTTTGATCCATTCTTAGAATCATCATAGCTCTTTCGTTTCTTGTTGAAATTCACGTAAGTTCGTCTTATTCTTCCTTTCTTAGCTTCCTCTATCCGTATTGGTAATAAAATTACCGTCTTTCTCGCTTTTTAAATTATCCGTCTTTCTCAAGGTGGATGATATTAATCTTTTATTACCTAATTGTAGGTGGAGACTAGTAGGAAGGCTTAGTAATCGATTAAAGACGCGTAAAGGTAACGGTGAAGGGTTACTCGATATCATTTACGTTTTTTATATGATTTCTATGTTAGAATTCGTATTTATAATATGATTAGTAAGCTTAGGAATTGAGTTATTGATGATGATTGTTGTTAGTTGATGATTGTTGATGATGATTATTGATTGTTGATAGGTTATAGAAGTTAAATATGAGAATTGAAAATGATTGAACTTGTGTATGTTGTTCTCGGGTAGGATGTAGTCCTGGCCGAAGGACCGGCTGCCGGTTCAGTGGCCGGCTGTGAATTCACTACTCCGACCCTTTTTTCTATAATGATCATATCTCCTTTGTTTACTTGCTTGTTTTGGGCTTGTGACCATGCGTTGGAACCGTAAGAAGATAAGCTATCACCACGACTTGGAATTTCTTAATTTGCATATCTAGAACTCTAGTTATGACCGTTTGAAGTGGACCCTTGTTTTAGTTAGTTTCCAAACTTGCTTTTTGTGTGTAGTTGTGCTCCGAGCCGGGGTACCGGCCGCCTCCCTCCACACCGTCCTGGAACACGGCTGTATTTTTCTCCTATAATTTCTAAAACTCGTAATTTATAATAGTTTGCATGATTCGTTTATCGTATAATTTTACGTAGTGACTTATAATATTCATGTTTTGGATATATGATATTTCTTTCGCTTGTATCACATGTTTTGTGACGGTTTTTGGTATGTCCCACTTTGAGTCGGTTTTTACAAATGTTACGGTTTGAGCACTATTTTGTTATGTGCTTTGTACTCTCATTCCCTTGGCTACCTTCCACGTTCGTAAGGCTGGAATGTCGGAACGGGGAGGTATCCTACTGCTTAAATGCATGTGTTAGTGGGCATACGACGACGTTGTTGGGAGTTGAACGCTATGCGTTGATCGACCCGGCCGTCAAATGTTGTGTACTTGCGAGGTGGTGTTATTTGCATGTAGCGTACCGCTTGTTATGAGTCTTGTGCTCTTTTCCGCCTCTTTCGTGAATTGATCTACCGAATTTGGGGTACTCGGCCGTCATGTGTAAGACCGAGTCTGATGCCGAAACGTTTTATCGCATGTCGAATCGGAACACGTTTATATTCCGAGAAATTGCCAGGTTTAGGACTAGGACCGGATATTTTGTGTCGTGCTACAGGAGGAAAATTAGTCTACATATACGAAAGGTAGATCCGTTGTCTGGAGTCAGGGAAATGCTTTATCTAGTGGATGCCTTTTAATCATGTGCCAGGTACACGAGGCTGCTAGTGCGTTTCATTGACGTGAGGAGAGTCGGGTGTCGTCGTTCTTGAATGCGGATTCATGATTTTATTCATGGTCATTGCATGACTTGGCATCGTCAATGTATGGGTATGTTTGAATGGATGATAATATGATGGATTTATTGTGATCATCGCATGACTTGGCATGGTTTGTTGTCGAGTCTCAATCTTATCAAACTTATACCGCTAACGGTGAGATGCAAGCCCTAGTGAGCGTATTCGGTTGCCTAAGAGTGTCTTCCCCGAGTCTTTGAATAACATGATGGTTTCGGATTTGATTTCCACATGATCTTATCATTTTATATTGGATTGCCTACCTATTCTTATTGCAACTCACATGTATATCTATATATGCATGATTTAACTTTTGTATTTCCTTTGATGTACGTTTATTGTGATATGGCTTGGAGAACCCGGAGTTACTCCCCACTGATTGTGGTGTTCATGTTTTTCATGAATGAACAGGTTGCTTGCATGGATGACTTTTTAGATATAATATTTTGGGGTTCGGGTGTGAGCTAGCGGGCGTTGTCCCTGGAAGTTTCACCTCTAGACGATTTTAGCTAGTTTTGCTAAACACTTGTTCTTTGCTAACATTTTAAGAGACCCCGTCTTTTTGTTGTATTTCTATACTTAGTTTGTAATATTTTGACACTCCTCGTATCATTTAACTTGCATGTATAAAAGTTTTTAAAACTACCTATTTCCGCAATATAATTCACATGCTTTATTGTTTTATATTTCCGCATTCGCGAGGGTTGTCACATAGAGCATGGGTAAGGGTGAGTTTGCTTTTTGTTCTTAACAATGCATTAGGGTGGTTACTAGGTTTTTAGGTGAAATGATTATGTTTTACCCATTAAATAAATCAACTAATTATCACCCTTAACATACCCACCAAAAACCGGTGCACCCATATAAAATGGGTGTCCATTTTATTTTTGCATTTTGTCATTTGTTACATATGTGACATGTGACATGTAACATGTAATTTTGCTTATAAATGTGCATTTAACTAATTTAAATGCAATTTCATAACAAATAAATTAGACTTAACATTTTAAGTCACATTTTATAATTACATGTAAATAAAATGGGTCATCTCATATTTGGTTAATATAATCTACAACAATTTGTAATTATAATCAACCAATTTTGCTTATCTCAAATGTTTTATAAACATAATGCCTTCTTAGTAATATAACAATTAAATTACTAAAAAAATGAATCTTATTTAATCATATTAAGACAAGATATATTTCTCACTTTAAACTTGTTCATATTAAGGGATTATTTAATCTGTATCGCTATACAATTAATTAACTTGATTAGGGGTTGGTCCTTTAGGTGTGACCTCAAGGGATCAACTGATCACCACCGTCATATGACAGTAATGTCAAACTCAATTGAGCCAATCGTTACCGATTTATGTTGACCAGTTGACTATAATATTCATCATCCCTTTGTATTCTTATTATTGAGATTTAATTATGTAATCGCACTATTGTTTAGATCACTCACTCCAACAGTTTATGTATGTTTACTTGTGATATGGCTGGGAGAACCCGGAGTTACTCCCCATTGAGTGTGGCGTTCATGTTTCATGAATGTACAAGTACTAGTCGGTGTTACGTGGGGATGCGACTATTGTGAGATAGCGAGCGTCGTGTCACGATGATTACCTATTACCGGTTAGAGTCTTATACGATTAAAATAATTGTATTTTTGAGACCGTTGTCTCCCTTGTAGTGATCTGTCGACCTTTTTGACACTACTACTTATTTGTTTATGTTGGATTTTGCCTTCTGATAATGTTTGAGAAACATGCCTTAAAATTTTTTTAAAATTTCTCTAATTTTCGCTGCGTTTTACTTGTTTTGAGAAGTGCGCTTGATGATTGGTAGGCTCTAACTTGTTTGGTGATTGTGTTAGATGTTATGTTTCCTTGGATCTACTATACAAGGAAGGACCATGTATTGACTAGAAGGAGTATCTTTGGCCGAAGATTGAAGATCGACGAGCCTATTTGAAGTGTACTTCTCCCTCATCGATGATCTCTCTTGCCTTTAGTGTACCTTTTCCCCTTCTTTTTATCTAGGTGCTTCTTTCTCTTCCAACATGTTTACCTCTTGGAAATTACTCTTGATAGTTTCCTCCATATTACCATTGGTATCCTTACCTTCCTCATGTAATCTTTTTGTGGATGTCATACCCATTTGTTTGTAGTATATTAACCTTGGTCGGAAGAATTTTGGACTTTGTGGAATGTTAGATTTGATTAGAATGAATTTGGGATTTAAGGAAAATGGTGTAGATTTAAGTTCACCCCATAGTGGTGAGAGTTTGTATCCTTGAGGAGAGTGTGGTAGGTATGTTTGATGATTTTAGTGTATAAATGCTTCCCATGACTTGCGTGTGGATAGTTCATGGTATTCGGTGTACGTGGTGTAAGGTTGAATGAGTTGACTAGGACCTTTAAGCCTGTTGGTGACTCAATCTTTCAGACTTATCAGTTTGATAATATTGGGATTGCCTCGTGGATCATGTATATGTTGAAATTTAGTAGAAGTGAGAAGCTTCGAATGATTTCTAGAGGTGGAAAATGCATTTGGGGTAAGTGATGTCATATAGTGCTGTTGTGAAATTTTGGTATAGGCTTGATGGAAAATCATTTGGCTCTAGTTCTTAGGTTCAAGGTTGTGATTTTGACTTATGGTATCAGAGACTCTTTTGAAGTAGTAAGGTTTCGTTGTAAATTGAATTATATTACTTGATGATTATAGAGATGAGTGAGACTCGATGATGTGAACTATGATGGAAATAGCTTGGGACGTTAATGATGATCTTTGACTTGATGTTTTACTTTGATATTAATGAGCTCGTGGGCTGTATGAGTTGAAAATGACCGAGTATAAGAGATTATTTGTTGATCCTTCGGTTAAAGAAATCTTTGATGTTGTGTTGAATATTTTTGCTAAAGGAATGTTATTAGTTTGAGTTGCAATTTTTCTTTTGGGACTTCATGATATGTGAAAAGATTGATAAATTGGAAAAAAATCGATTTGTCGAAGTTAGGTGTAGCTTATTTTGATGATTTGTGGTAAGGTGATCCCTTATGAGAGCCCTTTGTTTGAGGAATAAGTATTTTTGCTATCGCCCTAAGTTTGATAGGAGAAATGTTTTGGTTCAAGCCTTATACCTTTACTCGTACCATTACCCCTTTCCATTTACTTTCATGAAAGTTTATACTAAGCCTGATCCCTAGGAAAATATTTTCTCTTATCTTTTCCTTTGCTTGGCTATCTTCATAGCTATGTCTATCCAATTTCTAACTTTTGGCTTTCTACCTCTAGCATTCCTCTAATTTTCGTCCCATCTTATCGCGTTCGTGTTTCCCTCGAAATTTCCTATTGTTTCCAGTTTCATGGTGACATTGTCTTTCCTGTGGTGAGATAATTGGGTTGTTAGCTAGCTTTGTGTTGATTTGGACCATAAATAGGCTTTGGAATTAAACCTTAGGATGAATCTGTTGGTGGAATTGTATTATCTTGGTGGCTTCATATTTTGAGCTTGATATTGTAATGCTATTTTGGGAATCGAGTTGACCGTGATAATAGTTCGTTGATGTTGGGTATTATAATGGTTGCTTGGGATATCATTTGTTAGATGTCTTTAATTGGTGGATTCTAAAAGAGATTTTACTTTAGAATAATTAAGCCGGTACCCAAAGTTTGAGGAGTATTGTTATAAGTGAAAATCGATTCATTTTGAGTTTTAGTTGAACTAGATGTTTTGAATGGTTGTCTGATCGCCAAGTGATTGGCCATTTGTGGTTTGGAATTAGTAATTGTTTATTCTTAAGAAATTATAGTTTGAGATTGAGAAATGTTCGTTGCAAGCTTTGGATAGTGAGTGCCCAGTTGTTATGGATTATAGAGTCAGAATAGTGAACCCATTTATCTTGAGGATTAGTAACCACCATAGTTTACTAATGTGAATATTTATATTTGAGGCTTCGAGTGTAGTAATGATCGAATTAAAGATGTTAGGGCGTATTAAAGAATCCTTATAGTCGATAATTGATTGTTGATTTTCCCTTGTCGTGAGACCTTGGATGAGGCTAGTTAGATCTTAGATAATTATGTTTGTTGCTTTGATCAAGAGTGTTGTAAATAATGTTTATAGAGTTTAGCGATTTAGAATGGTTAAGGTGTAATTGAGGTAAGTTACATCCTCTTGAGGACTGGTTTATTAGTAGAGTTAGTGATGTCAAATTCTTGTAGATCTTCCTGCCGTCTTTATCGTGATCTTCCGATCCCTAAGAGTTGGATTTGTTTCGTTTTTGCGTGTTTTGTATATATTCGGTTACCCTGATTTGTGTTAGAGATGCTCAAGTCGCTCTATGTACGTGTAATGTCTTGTTATTTTGAGTTTATCCTGGAGGAAACCTCCAAATTTTTACATTGTATTTCCAATTTAACCTTTCAAAGAGGTTTGAAAATGAATTTTGTACCTTCTTTTTGCGAAAATGGATTTGCTTTACTTTCATTTATGGATTTTGTGTTTGGGTGGATGTTTGGACTTGTGATTGGAGACGTCTGGTGACTAGTCAGTCCTGCACTTACTAACGCTTGTTTTGATTTCCGATTTCACTATTTTGACCTTGATTTGATTTGGATAACTGGAGGTCTTGTTCGCGACGGGCACTCTTTTGATCCATAAATAAAGTTTCATACTTATGAAAACTCTTGTCAAACCGTCTTCGAGGAGAGCCTCATTTATAAATGCTTTTATAAATACCTTTCCTTTTAAAAGTTTTCGTGTTAATTATGAAAACCGATTTTTGTCCTTATGACTTTTGTTTTCTATTCTCCAGTTTTGAGGACGAAACTTTTTAAAAGGTGGGGTGATTGTAACACCCGCGATTTTAATAGTTATGATTTAATAATATTATCTTATCATTAGTTAGCCTAATTTTGGCTTTAGCTTAGAATTTAGTTAGTCGGGTAAATTCCGTGTCTAATCTATCGAATCTGAGCCCGTATATGGATTCTACTAAGAATTTCATGTGAGCTAGGCCTTGTATTGGATATTGGTCCTTTTCTACCTTCCACTCACTCATCTTAGCCCATATTCTATTCTTTGTCCACTATAATGTTTCACCGAACATATCACTCCTTCAACCTCAGGAAAACACCCAAAACCCTAACCCATCACCATTGTTGAACTTCAAGCTTTTCCACACAAATCCCACCATATATTACTCAATTCTTACCCAAATTCATTGATTCCGGGCTAGTTCTTCTTTTCTTCTTCTTTTGTTTTTGGTATCAATGTAAATAAAATTAAAACCAAAATTGCCTTAGGCACACATTACAATATTCATTGTTAGCACAACATCATTCCATCTATCATTTATACAAAGACTACCACTATTACATTAAACCTTTCAAACTACACCATCTCCTATCACATAGTCTAATTTGCCCTATTTAACATGTTGGAGTAAGTGTCCTCCACAATAGTGCATTTATATATTAAATCTCATTTGGAATATACGTGGCATGATAAGTATATTTTGATACTCCACGTCAGTTGATTAACGTAAATCGGTAACGCTTGGCTAATTAGAGTTTGACGTTATTGTCGTATGACGGCGGTAATCAACTGATCCCTTTAGGTCACACCTATAGGATGAGACCCAAATAGAATACTAATTATTTGTATATGATACAGTTTAATTAGTCCCTTGCGTATATTTGATATACGTTTAGTTATGTGAGTTAGTTAGTGGAAATTGAGTTAGGAACTCATTCCACTTAAGTTTATTAGTCAATTATACGATAATTGACTGAATAAATTTTACGTCTTATTTTAATACGATTAAATATGATTTAATTTAATGATTAATCGTTAATTCATTAAATTAGTTGAGGTTATGCATATATTTTGAGGTAGAGGTAATTAGTTAATTATATTTACAAGGAGTTGTAAAATAAATTAACTGGGCATTAAGGGACCTATTAAATATTGATATAATGGTAAAATATCACTTTAAAGTTGAGTTTATATTATTTATTAATTTGAGTCATATAATTGTTATATGATCAAATTAATACTTAATTATATAAGATAATCAAGCATATGATAATAAGTATTTGTGAGACAAATATCAAAAATCAAAATGGACCATATAATGCATATGGTGGACGTTTGATAATAGCTTGTAGTAACAATTTGCTTTGTTTAAGTCTACACTCAACATTTAGCCATGATTACCTATTATGCTACATGTCATGATAGCCTATTATGACATCTTATGATTATATACTAACCAACACTCAACATTCATGCATGTGAATAAAATAAGAGCCCATAATCACCTATTTGGTGTTGATAGTGCCGTGAGAAAATTAGAAAAAGGACACAATAGTTGTTCTCTTTTTCAAATTTTAATTCATGCTTGCTCAATTTTTTTTCTCATGCACTCATCTCTCTAAAACTCACATAAATATTATATACTTCATATATTACTAATGTAGTAATATTTCTAGTATCATTTAAGGGATAATACTATATTTATCTAGTTAATAAATATAGTGTTTTATTGGGTTAAATCTTGGGTGAAACAAGAAGGAGACCTTCTACTTTGGAAGTTGTTTTATGGAGGATCATCCACTAATTACATGCTCAAGAACAATAAGAAGGAGTTCTTATTGTGCCCATATTGAACCGAAAATACCCCATGTAAGAATGTTTTCGTCTTATCTTTTCTTTTATGCTTTTATATTTGCATGCATGATAACTAAATCCTAAATCATTAAGTTAATGTAATTTAATGAACTAATTAGAGGAGTCTAATTAAAGTTCTAGGACTTTCATGTGGTATCAGAGCTCAATTGTTACATGCATGTCGATTTTAAGCATTAAAATCGAGTTATACGATAACTTGGGTAAAATTGAAAATTTGTGTTAAAAAATTGGTTTGCACGAAATTTTTAATTTGCATGCATACCTACTGACCTTAAAATGGTTGTGGTCAAATTTGGTGATTTTATGGATTAATTTGCTATTTATTTTGATTTATGGCCTTTAAATCATGTTAATATGCATATTTGATGTTAAAAGTTAACTAAAAATAGTTTCATGGTTATTCTTGCCATGAAATTTTGATATGATCTCACATGCATGTTTTACATAGTGTATGTAAAATTTCGTGACTTTTAATTAAGTTTTGCATGATGATTGATTTTTATAAGATAAAAGTCAATAAAATGAGATTATTATGATCATAAAATTGAAACTTCATTTTCTGGTCTTGAAAATTTTTGGTACATTTTAAAATATGTTTTATATCATCTTGGTGAAATGTTATAATTTTTTTCATTATTTTACTATATTTAATGGTTTTTATGTGATAAAACCGTTGAATACTATGTTATTTGTTCATAAAATTTATTCAAGTTTTTGGGAAAAGTTTTCTGTTTTTTAGAGTTCCTGGAATTATTCCAGAATGTACAAAATTTTTGGTTTCAAATTTTATGATTTTTATCTTTTATTTTGGGTTTATTTCATAAATGATGATTAAACCTCTATATTTAGCAAATACGATCAATTCAAACTAATTAAATATAAAAAAATTAGTGGGGACTAATTTTGACTTTTAAATCAGTTTAGATAATTAGTTTGAGCTTAAATACGATTTAAGTGTTGATTATTGATTTTTAATGGTTAAAAATCGATAAAATCCATAAAACCGAGCCAGAATGAGCATGATAAGTGTTAAGGGCGATTTTGGCATGTTTTTTACAGCATTTTATTTATGTTGTTATTTTTGAATGAATGAATGTCATTTATTTAATTTTTAATGCAAGTTGTACCTAGTATGGCCTAGATTATTTTAATCGGTATTACCCGTAATGTAAGGGAATACCGATTCGGTTGTAATTTTATTTACGATCTCGTATCACCGTTTGTAATAATTTAATTTAATTTTTAGATCAAATGTATAATAGGAATTTTATTTTTATCTTTTTGTAATTAATTATTATGAAGACGGAGATTCCCGAAGTCGGTGTTCCAAAAGACGGTGCCATGAAGAGGCTAGGGGCCAAGGAGTTGGTTTCCGATTTTGTAATCTACTAGTTAATTAGATTAGCTAGGTGGCCATACTAGGATTTATTATTTGCTTGCTTTATTTTTCCGCTCATGCCAAAATCGCCAACATGCATCTTTATTTCTCGATTGTCAATTCAAAGTTATTCAAAATTCACCGACTTAGTTCGCTTATAAGGAATTAATAACAAAATTGACAAGACCTCTCACATAACTTTAAAAAAAAATTGAGATTTAGCCTTACCAATTGAAGCACCTATGAACCCCGTGTTCATTAGGGCTACCACGCTCGTGGGTCCCTTTTTACCTCGGGTAAGTAGGGTGATGCGATCACAAGCCCAAATTGGATTGGACTCAACGAGATAAGCGTTATCTTGGGACTAGGAGATGGATTTAGTTGAAATCCGTCAACCAAGAGTTCTAAATGTAGAATTAGTCAAGTATTGACTTACCATATTTAGATAAAGGTAGCATACGATGACTATATTTTCTAAAGATGGGTCTTGGAATCACTTATGTAATTTCGTGAGGGGTCATTATATGAGTGACTTGTTTAAAATTGTTTTTACAAGTAAAATTATATATAAGCAATGAATGTTTATTTTCCGTTGAGATTTATTTTATACGCGCAAATGACATATATTTTATCCTTCTATGAACTTATAAATCCGTTCAAATCGTGGAAAGGGTTTCCATTATTTTATACGGTAGCATTTTGATTGCAATCTCCGTTTAAACCACCGTAGCTAAAGACAAAATATATTTTATCTTTTGATCCTCATATTCACCATTGCAAATGTCTCTTATGAAGAGTAAATGAATAAGTCACACTTAGTCAAAAACGTTTTGATTTTTAGTGACGTCTTCTCATAACAATGGTACATCAATCTTTTCGCTCCAACGAAAATATTTTTATTTTTTGGTATGTCGTCATAATGCTCCTTATCAAGGCTTACCTCAAAAGAGGCCAAATCAGTTGGGACGACTAGGTTAATCGATTTATTTAAAATCGTGAATAATCAAATACCGTAGTCACTTCATGAAAGGTTTATCCTTTTGAAGGTAAAACCATGAATGAAATGAAGAATAGTCTTCAAAATAATTCTAATATACTTGTCCAAGTAGAGATTCATGAAAGTGAGTGGAAGCACTTTGAATGATGTTTATATTCTTAATTGTTAAGACGAGGTTCAAGAGTAGGTTGGCACGAGTTTGGCACAAGGCAAGGGAAAAAAAGACTATTTTGAATAGTAAAGTCAAAACCCAAGCAAGGTGTCGAACCCAACTTTTGACGATTCTATTTTACAGTGTATGACACAAGAAAAGAATCTGCCCCTAGTTTTCTAAAGAGTTAGAAATTGGGTGTACTATTTTCACCCATAATATCTATATGATCGACATTTATTTTGCTAAATACAATTTTTGGGTATTAGATACCTATTATGGTTTTCATCAATGTATTCAATGCATATAATAAATCGTACGACGACTAACCATGATTAAATGTCGACGTACAAGGGAAATATAACTATTGTAGTTTTATTTCTATAGAGACATATAACGCCTATACTTGGTCAATGGTTATCCCATACCAATCAAAGGTAATTATATTCTTGACCTAAACTAGCAATTACTTGTCATATAGATTGTAAAAGGCTCAAAATTGGTGACCCTAATCTAATGTTAATTCTAGATTGTGTAGCACATGAAGAGGCTAGTATTGACAACTATCCCTAAACCATCTGATTTTGAATCTTATGGTGCGTGCAAATCTTGTATTCAAGGCAAGATGATTCGTGACCTTTTATTTAAAAGGAAATCGAACTAATGAGTTATTGGCCCTATTACATAAGAATATGCGTGGTCCAATAACAAACACAACCAGAGATGGTTATGACTATTTCACTTTATTTACCAACGATTTAAGTAGATATTATATTTGATTCTACTTAATGAGGTGCTATGAGAGATCTTTGAAAAGTTCAAAGAGCTTCAATGTGAAGTAGTTAATCACCAAGAGCATTAGACAAGGACTTACGATTAATTCGTAACTGTAAATATCTAAGTATTGACTTTGATTTTCACCAAAGGTATTGTGAAATGATTTCACAAGTTAACTTCTCTAACACACATTATTAGATAAGGTGTCGTTGAATAAAGAAACAGAACCTTATACGATATGGTTTTGTCTTTGTCAAGTCAAAATGAGCCATTTGACTAACCTTGGGATCTTATTATTTTTGTCTGCTATTTCTTTTCCCACCATATTAAAACACAGTTAAAAATACGATTATTAAAACAAAGCGAAAACAAAGCATATGGTCCGTAATGCTGTCTTTCAATAAAAATACGATTATTTCTTGATAAGACAGAGTGGGAGAAAATGTTTCAAGAGCCACAAACTGAGCATATGGTCCGTAAAAAAGTTTTCCTCATTGCTTGTTCAGTAGTTGTTTCTTCGGAACCTAGGAGGACAGGTGGAGTTTTATCACTCCTTAATAGTGATGAAATATGTGACTTATAAACGACTGTTTTTAGTCCCAACTTCTTGCTATGGCTTAGAGTCATACGATTCGTAATGGACTCTATGCATGATGGTCAGGTATGTGACCTGATAAATTTTACTTGAAGAAGTACGACCTCTTCAATGTAAATTGATTTTTAAAGATCGAAATTTGCATGGATAAACATTACAATGTTTTCAAAGATAAATGGGTACGCAAAGAGTTTTTGCACTAACCTTAATTCTTCGATCCATTCGAATATACTTAGCGATTACAACATATCATAATAGTATGATGTCAATTGGACCTCAAGGACCACCTTCTTGAATACGATTTTTGAAAAGGTTGTATATTTTATATTCACCTGTGGGTTCGTAGATCCTAACTATCCTAAGTTAATTTTGCAAGCTTAAGAGGATGTCTTAAGTAAGCACTAAAGAGTTGGAATTAGTGTGTCAATCATGTTGTAAAATATTTCTCGATATCTCGAGGAATTATGTTTATACATGAAGTTTAGTGGGAGTAATGTGGTGTGCATCAGTCTTATATGTGGAGACATATTTATCATTTTAGATTATGGAATATTTTGGAGAAGTAGAATACATCTTTTAGATATCTGGATTTATGAAGATAAATCTAAAAGGATATTAGCGTTGAGTCAAAATTCTTATATTGATAAGATCTTTGACTAGTTCAAGGAAGTTGAACACATGATAAATTGATTCCTTTTTGCTTCCGCTGCGGGATAAATTATATACGCTGTGATGTATACTCAATCCGACATTTTGCATGCTTTGAACATGACAAGTCGTTTGCAATCAAATCCAAGTGAGAGTCACTTGATAGCCATAAAGAACATTCTTAAGTACTTGCGAAGGACTAAAGATATGTTCCATATGTTTGGAGTTTATAGTGAGTTGTGTGTAAGAGTTTACACAGACTTCAGTTTCCAAACTGATCAAAGTGATTTGAAATCATGAACTGGCTGTGTTTTATAGAAGATTTATCTGTTGGAAGAGTTCCAAGCAAAAAAGACTATTGGAAAGGTTCCAAGTAGGAGTGGGCATCTTAAAATATAAATGTCATGTATCCGCTGGAAATGTTCCAGGCAGTTTATCATTGCGGATTTCACAACAGAAATGGACTACATTGCGTCATATGATGATGCATATGAAAGTAGCTTGGATTCGACAGTATTGGAGGGACTAAGAGTAGTTCATCATAGCTTTAGTAACTGGAATGCATATGACATGCTATTCGGGCCACTCGAGGAGTAGTAACTGGAAATGCGTGGCCACGCTCGGAAGAGATCTCTGGTAGATTTTCCGGTCAGACAGTTACTCTCCCAGATCGAGAAAACCACTCTATTTATAATTTTCAATTGCAAGTGCGACCTGTAAGACACCTTGCAATGAGTGGGAGGATGTGACGCAAAAGAGACAAGAGAATCGGTAGCACACAACTTGTCGAGACAAGTGGGAGAAATTGTAGGAGGAGGAGTCCTCCGCAATAGTGTTGTTACATGCACAACTTGTATCGGACAAGTGGGAGATTGTTGGAGTAAGTGTCCTCCACAATAGTGCATTTATATAATAAATCTCATTTGGAATATACGTGGCATGATTTGTATATTTTGATACTCCACGTCAGTTGATTAACGTAAATCGGTAACGCTTGGCTGACTAGAGTTTGACGTTATTGTCGTATGACGGCGGTAATCAACTGATCCCTTTAGGTCACACCTATAGGATGAGACCCAAATAGAATACTAATTATTTGTATGCGATACAGTTTAATTAGAGCATTACATATATTTGATATGTACGTTTAGTTACGAGAGTTATTTATTGGAAATTGAGTTAAAAACTCATTCCACTTAAGTTTATTAGTCAATTATACGATAACTGACTGAATAAATTTTACGTCTTATTTTAATACAATTAAATAAGATTTAATTTAATGATTAATCGTTAATTCATTAAATTAGTTGAGGTTATGAATATATTTTGAGGTAGAGGTAATAAGTTAATTATATTTACAAGGAGTTGTAAAATAAATTAACTGGGCATTGTGGGACCCATTATATATTGATATAATGGTAAAGTATCACTTAAAATTTAAGTACATATTGTTTATTAATTTGAGTCATATAATTGTTATATGATCAAATTAACACTTAATTATACTAGATAATTAAGCATATGATTAATAAGTATTTGTGGGACAAATATCAAAAATCAAAATGGTCCATAATGGACACATGGGCACCGGTTTGTGCATGTGAAAATAGCATGATTATTGTTCTATTTTATGTACACAATTCAATTGGTGATTGTGACATTACATGATAACTCTAATCATCAATACCATACTTGCACTCTACATATTTGCATGAGAATAAATTATCAAAATTAGAAGCCACTTGGGGCTTGTGGGTGCTGGCCTAGTGCCTTCTTAAAGGGCAAATGTTGTTCCATTTTACTCACTTCATTTTTTGGTGTTTATTCTCATATCTCTCTAAAACCTATACTCTCTCTACAACTCTCATACACTCTAATATTATCCACATATTACTAGTGTAGTAATATACTAATATTAGTAGTATTATGTCTTCTCTTATTATCTAGTTAATAATAAGTTAAGACTATTTGGGTTTAATCTTGGGTGCAACAAGAAGGAGACCTTCTACTTTTGAGGTTGTTTTATGGAGGATCACCCATTAATTTCATGCTCAAGAACAATAAGAAGGAATTTTTATTGTGCCCATATTGAACCGAAAAATCCCAATGTAAGGATGTTTTCGTCTTATCTTTTCTATTATGCTTTTATATTTGCATGCATGATAACTAGATCCTAAATCATTAAGTTAATGTAATTTAATGAACTAATTAGAGGAGTCTAATTAGAGGTCTAGGACTTTCACGAAGATCAAAAGAAGTTCCATCTTCGTCCGTTGCAAGTTTGAATCGCTGGGGTATACATGCAGCGGTGGGCTCAGAGTGACTAGCAATGTTAGGCATCTTCGCTGGTACGGTAGTCTCAACAGTCGAATCTTCCTCGAAAATAAAACTGTCGAAGACGGAGTCAGAAGTACTCAAGTCTTCCTCCTGAACAGTCTTATCTAACCCTCTCTTTCTGCGTAAGAAGGTTCTTTAGGGCTCTGGATCAGCTTCCACTAACTCGAGCCTTTGGGACCTGCGCATACACAACTATAGACAGAAAAATAAGAACAGTCTTAAGGAATTAGAAATTCCTTAAGACGAGACAGAAATAAATAAACAGAAAATTAAATTGCCTCCCCGGCAACGGCGCCAAAATTTGATGCGAGTCGTTATACACCAAAAATAAAAGCCTAAGTCTACTAACTAAAGAAGATAGCGGAAGTAGGGTCGATCTTCACAGGGAGGAAATTAACTAACTGTAATCTAAGTCTGTCAGTCACAGTCTGGGGGTTTTGATTTGGTTTTAACTAAACTAAATAAGATTTAAGGAAAGAGAAATAAAGGTAGAGATTAACACGAAATAAATCAGATAAAGGAAAAATATGCTAGGATTCGGTCCACTGCAATATCGGCATCTACGGGTCAACTAAGTCACTCAATATATCAATGAGAAGGGCAATGGTTCTCTCCTCTCGGTCTCAAACCACCCTAGGGATTTTCCTAATTAACTCTCGTCCTCTTACGAGTCACCTATCAATTCTAAGCAAGCCTTTCCCTTCCAATCTCTCGATCCAGGTCGGGGTTAACTACCTAGCTAGTCTCCTGCGTTCACTCATTCAACTAACCTCAATTATACTGCTTAGATTGATTCTCATATTCAAGATTAACTAATATACTCTATCCTATCATGCCTTTATTACAGTTTTCCTCATCCTAACATACAAGGGAATTAGCTACTCATACTATTAATGATGCTAGCAATAAAGACGATTGAATATATGACATTAAACATCGTATAATCATAATTAGCAAGCATAAAGAACAATAACGCAGCAATTAAGAAAGGTAAACAATAATTAAGACTAGAACAAAGATTACGAATAAAGGAGAGACAAGTGTTTTACAATCTTAGCAAATACGGCGTAAAGAACAAATCCGCGTCGATAATAAACCCGAATATAAACTTAGAGATTAAGAAAGTTCAGAAACTAATGGTGAATGATAAGTGTCTGCTAAGTCGTCGATCTCCTTATTAATGACGGATTAAGAGTCTTATATAATGCATAACACGACTTTTAACCTAATTAGTCTACGGACTTAAGGCCCGTGATAGATTTCACTCGATCGAGGGAAAATCCCCTTCGATCGAGGCCTTTATTCGATAATATCAGTCGATCGAGGAGTTCATCCTCTCGATCGACCAATTCTTTAATTGCTACCCCTCGATCGAGCAGATGACAGCTCGATCGAGGTCTTCTTCATCAGTGCTCCCCTCGATCGACCAATTATATGGTCGATCGAGGTCCTATGGCCTAACACATAGTGTTGGTCGTGGCTTTGGGCTTGATTGTGGGCAGTTTCACGCTTTCCCATGCAAGAGCTTCTGTTCCATTTTTTGTATTCTCCTAAATGCATGCAAAGTGGACTGTTTTGGCTCGGTTTCCGCTACTACGCAGCTTGTACCTACAAAATGGTAATGAAAGTACAAAGTAGCCAAATAGGGGCATATAGTGACATAATATCACCTAAATGACATAGAAATGCGTGTATAAATGGACTAAAAAGTCTATGTAAAATACACGCATCAAGCCTCCCAACAATGTCGTCATATTCCTAATAATACATGCAGATGCACAAAGGAATGTACCTCCATCGCTCCGTATTAAGTCTAACGAGTATTAGGGTACAAACTGGAAATGAGAGTTCCATAACATCCATTAAACAAAACATAACTAACTACTCAAGGTATAAATGACCCATTTGGGCTAAACATCCAAAACCGGCACCAATCATGTGAGTAAAGCATGTTAGATACGACATAACCTATACATGAATATTTTTGTCATTTCATAACATTATAAGGTAAACAAACCATAAACACCGTTACATGCAAATCATGTGAAAAAGGAGGAGAAAAGAGCATCAGGGGGTCCCTAGCCGGTCAGGCAACCGGCGGCCGGCCGACCGGCCGGCTGGGCGACCAAGCCACGAATGTGACAACCCTCGCAAATGCGGAAATAAAACATAACAAGAATGTGATTTATATAGCGGAAAATACGGTTTTTTTTAAAACTTTTTACATCCTAAGATAAAAAATACGAGGAATGTCAAATAGTTACAAACCAAAGTAGAATATACTACAAAGAGACGAAGTCTCTCAAAATGTTATCAAGTAACAAAGTTAATAGCAAACTAGCTAATAAACGTCTAGAGGTGAATCATCCAGGCCAACGCCCGCTAGCTTATACCTGAACCCAAAATACAACAATCAAAAATCCATCCAATCAAGCAACCTGTTCATCCATGAAAAACATGAACGCCACAGTCAGTAGGGAGTAACTCCGGGTTCTCCCAGCCATATCACAAATAACGAACTGAAACGGAAATACAAAAGTAGAAGCATGCATGTATAAATATACATGTGAATTATGAGAAGGATAAATAGGCAATTCAATATATATAAAGATATCGGTGCATGAAGTACAAAGCCGTAACCATCATATTATCGATAGACTCGGGGATGACACTCTTAGGCAACCATACACTCACTATGGCTTGCATCTCACCGTTAGCGACATAAGTTTGATAAGATTGAGACTCGACGAACAAATCATGCAAAGTCATCTAACATACACAAGTAATCAATCATCCATCCATCCAAACAATCACAAGTAATCACAAGTCATCCATCCATACGTACGAATACGTTGACAACATCTCTCACAGTAAATGACACGCACTAGCACCGTGTACATGGCAAGTATGATTAAAAGCGCATCCACGGGATAAACATTTCCCTGAACGCATACACGATTCAATACATTTCGTATATGTAGACTAATTTCCTCCTGGTAGAACGACAATCATAATACGGTCCTAGTCTAAACCTGGCCAGACTCTCGGAATCACATTTTCCGATTCGACATGCGATAAACATTTCGCATCCAAGACTCGGTCAATCATAGACGCCGAGTACCCCAAATTCAGTCAACCATCACGAAAGAGGCGGAAAAGAGCACAAGCATCATAAAAAGCGCTACGCTAGATGCAATGACACCACCTCGCAAGTATACAACATTTGACGGCCGGGTCGATCAACGCAAAGCGTTCGCCACCCAACAACGTCGTCATATGCCCACTAACACATGCAATTAAGCAGTAAGGATACACTCCTCGTTCCGTCATTCCAGCCTTACGAACGTGGAGGTAGCCAGGGGAATGAGAGTACAAAGCACCTAACAAATAGTGCTCAAACCAATAACATGTGTAAAACCGACTCAAAGTGGGACATATAAAAAACCGTCACAAAACATGCGATACAAGCGAATGGAATATCATATATTCGAAACATTTATATTTAAAGTCATTACGCAAATTTATACGATAAACGAACCATCGAAAATATTATAAATGAAAACATAAGAAAGAAATTCCAAAGGAATTGGTAACGTGTGCGAACCGGTCAAGGGGACCGGCTGCCGGCTACCGGGCTGGCACCAATGTCATACCTGAAAAACAAGTGAATAAGCAGCGTGTCCCAGCCAGTCAAAGGGACCGGCTGCCGGTTACCTGGCTCGGACCAATATCACTTTGAGAAAATGAAGGAAACCATAGGATGTGTCTCAGCCGGTCGGCCGGCTGATACATATTTCATGCCCAAAGTTTTACGTAACACAAATAAAATACAGCCAACTCCCCAGCTGGTCAGCTGACCGGCTGCCGGTCGCCCGGGTGGGGTCAATATGCACGAAAATCATCACTTCAACACTTATGAATATTAACCAACTTCAATTATCATCATCAATCATCAATTCTCATTATCAATTATCAACTAACAACAACTATCATCAACAACACAATTCCTATGATTACAAATCCTATTCTAAATACGATTACTAACATCGAAAACACATTAAAACACGTAATGTTATCGAGTAACCCTTCACCGTTACCTTTTTGCGTCTTCAATCCTCGTCGATGTCCTCTTCTACTAAGTAGTAGTCTTTGTCGAGGTCTTGGAGGTCACCACCTAAAATTAGACAACAAAAGATGAATATAATTCACCTTTGAGAAAGACGGATAAATTAAAAAGTGAGAAAGACGGTAATTTTATTAGCAATTAAGATAGAGGACGATGAGAGGGAAAGAATAAGACGAACTTTAGTGAATTTGAGCGAGAAATGAAGGAATAGTGACGATAATAAGCTTGATCAAATATGGAGGTTAGGGTTTTGGGTGGTTACTTGGCGAGGAAGAAGAATATTGAATGTGAGGGAGCTTAGGGTTTAAGGGAGTATAAAGGAGTAATTGGAAAAAGTCATGAGGAAATCTCATAACGTCTTCAGACGTAACTTACTCAAAATCTCGCGTAAAGTCCAAAAACGAACTCGAAAATTCTAAATTAGACACGGAAAAATTTAATTCTAAACTAAAACTAAATTTCGCTGAAAAGTATCCGTATAATATTTTTACTATAAAAATAGGGTACATTTGCGGGTGTTACAATCACCCCACCTTTTAAAAAGTTTCGCCCTCGAAACTTGAGCGAAAGAAAGATACCTTAATAGAATAGGCTTAGATATTTAATACGCATAGAAGCTTCCGTTTCCCACGTCTCTTCTTCAACATTGGCACATCTCCACAAGATTTTCACTAAAGGTACTACTTTACTTTTCAACTTCTTATCCTTGCGATCTAGGATGCGGATCGGCTTCTCTTCAAAGGACAAGTTCGGTTCAAGCTCGGGCATTTCCGCTTGAAAAACATGGCTTGGATCACTAACGTAATTTCTCAATTGAGAAACATGGAATACATCATGAACCTTAGCCAAATTCGGGGGCAAGTCCAACTTGTAAGCAACGGCACCAATCCTTTTCACAATATCAAAGGGTCCAATGTATTTCGGGCTCAATTTACCCTTTACACCAAACCTTTTAACACCTTTCATCGGAGATACTTTCAAGAACACTTTATCTCCAACTTCAAATTCTAACGGTCTTCTTCGGATATTGGCATAAGATTTTTGTCGGTCTTGAGCGGCTTTCATTATATCACGAATGACCTTCACATGATCAATAGTCTCAACAAGAACGTCGGGGCCCAAGTCACGAACATCACTCAATTGATTCCAACATATAGGACTTCGACATTTTCTTCCATAAAGAGCTTCATAAGGAGCCATCTTGATCGAGGCATGATAACTATTGTTGTATGAAAACTCCACTTATGGTAGACTCTTTTCCCAACTAGATTGGAAGTCGAGTGCACAAGCCCTAAGCAAGTCTTCAAAAGTCTGAATAGTCCTCTCAGTTTGACCATCAGTAGCGGCATGGAATGCGGTACTAATCAACAATTTACTACCCATGGCTTCTTGTAAAGCTTTCCAAAATCTCGAACAAAACCTCGGATCTCGCTCGGATATGATCTCCTTGGGAATACCATGGTATCTAACAATCTCATCAACATAGGCTTTCGCTAGTCGATCTAAACTCTAAGTCTCTTTGATCGGAATGAATCTAGCACACTTGGTCAAACGATCAACAATAACCCAAACGGCATCTTTACTTCCAACGGTCCTTGGCAAAGCCATGACAAAATCCGTAGAAATAGATTCCCACTTCCATAGTGGAATATCCAAAGGTTGTAGCAATCCACCGGGCCTCTTGTGTTCGATTTTCACTTGTTGGCAAGTAAGACATCTTCCAACATATGACACAACATCGTTTTTCAAATTCGGCCACCAAAATTGTAGCTTCAAGTCTTTATACATCTTATCACCTTCGGGGTGAATAGAATAAGGGGAAAAGTGAGCTTCATCGAGAACTCGCTTTCTCAAGTCAAGAGCATTAGGAACAATCAAACGGTCATGTAGTCGAAGAACACCTTTATCATCAAACTTGAAGTCTTTAGCTTTTCCTTCAAGAAGCTTGGCTTGAATAGACTTGCAGGTAGGATCATCAACTTGGTTTTCGCGAATCTCACGGAGGAAAACACGTTCGGCAGTCATAGCACCAACATAATCAAATCCACACTCCACAAATTCCAACTTCAACTTTCGAAACTCCATACAAAGATCATCGGGTAATACCCGGATAGCATTCAATGCATGAGAAGATTTCCTACTAAGAGCATCGACAACAACATTAACTTTCCCTTCATGGTATAACAACTCAAAATCATAGTCATTCACCAATTCCAACCATCTTATTTGTCTCATATTCAACTCTTTTTGAGTAAATATGTACTTCAAATTTTTGTGATCGGTGAATATACGACAATGAACACCAATAAGGTAGTGTCGCCACACTTTTAAAGCATGAACCACGGCGGCCAATTCCAAATCATGAGTATGGTAGTTCACTTCATGAACTCTCAACTGTCTCGAAGCATAAGCCACCACTTTCCTACTTTGCATAAGTACACAACCCAATCCCATCTTGGAAGCATCACAATAGACATCAAAGTCTACGCCATCTTCAGGTAAAGTTAACACCGGAGCGGTAGTCAACCTTTTCTTTAACTCTTGAAAAGCGGCTTCACAAGCTTCATTCCATACGAACTTGGTTTCGTTCTTCAACAATTGGGTCATTGGTCTAGCAAGCTTTGAGAAATCTTTGATAAATCTACGGTAATAACCAGCTAAACCAAGAAAACTTCGGACTTCTCTAACATCGGTCAGACTTTTCCAATCCACCACAGCTTCGATTTTAGAAGGGTCTATCATCACACCTTCTTTAGAAATTACATGCCCAAGAAAGGACACCTTAGATACCAAAATTCACACTTGGAGAATTTGGCAAACCACTTTTGAAGACGAAGAACACCCAAAATAGTCCTTAGATGAATATCATGCTCTTCTTCGGTCTTGGAGAAAATAAGGATGTCGTCGATGAAAACCACCACACACTTATCAAGATACTCACTAAATGTGCGGTTCATTTGATCCATAAAAATAGGGGGAGCATTTGTCAATCCAAATGGCATCACCTTGAACTCAAAGTGACCATACCTTGTACTAAAATCAGTTTTTGGAATATCGGCATCACGAACGGGAATTTGGTGATAACCGGATCTCAAATCGATCTTGGAAAAAGTAGAAGCACCCTTTAGTTGATCAAACAAATCTTCAATCCTTCGCAAAGGATACCTATTCTTGATTGTAATCCGGTTCAACTCACGGTAATCAATACAAAGCCTCATGGAACCATCTTTCGTCTTTACAAAGAGAACGGGAGCACCCCAAGGCGAGGCACTTGGTCGAAGGAAACCTTTATCAATCATATCATCAAGCTGCTTCCTTAACTCTTTCAATTCGGTTGAAGCCATACGGTAAGGATCTTTGGCTATGGGTCCAGATCTAGGTACAAGATCAATGGAAAACTCAACATCACGCTCGGGAGGAATCCCGGGCAAGTCTTCGGGGAATACATCAACGAATTCACGTACTATAGGTACATCTTCAATCCTTGGTAAGGAGGTAGTTGTAGAAGTCACAATACACAAATATGCTTGGTGACCCTTTCTTACCATACTGACCAATTTCATTGCGGAAATCAAAGACACACCCTTTCGGGGATGAGATCCCTTATAGGTTATTCTAACTCCTAAAGGACTATTTAAATAAATCTTTTGATCTCTACACTCGAATCTAGCATGGTGCAAAGCTAACTAATCAATACCTAGAATTACATCAAACTCTCCTAGAGGAAACTTAAGGAGATTAGCGGGAAAGATAGTACCCAAAATAGAGATTGGGACATTTGGATAAAGAGTAGAACAAGAGATAATTTCTTCGGATGGTAAGGATATGGGAGTATTGTGACACCCTCGAATTTGCGGAAAGATAAACAAGTAATTTAAATAAATAAAAGATGAGAATACGTTTTTAATAGGTTCACTTTAGTGAAAATCGGTAAATTTTAAAACCGGAACCTACTATTAAATATATTCATCATAACAAAGGTGTCTTAAAGAAAAAGGTTCATAACAAAAGGAAATAATATTATACATAAGAAGTATCCAAAACGGGAGACATATCTCCCGTATAAATACGGAAATAAAAGAGTGTATAATATAATACAATCCTAAGAACCGAATATAGGTCCAAGGGAATACTTCACTCGCTAGCTCGTCAATGTACCCAAGTATGCATCACAAACCTGCCAACCGCATTAAATATAAACACGGAAGCCACAGTCAGTGGGGAGTAACTCCGAGTTCTCCCAGACACGAAATGTCGAGTTTAATAAAACATGAATAACATAAAAGAGATGTATATGGAAAATACAAAGCCTTAACATATACGATATGCTTTTCATGTTATGAAACAAATAACTAACATATCACCTAGCATATGAAAGCTAAGCTACTCATGCAAGCTATCATGTGAATCAGTTAACGACCTATACCACGAGGTAGGGGAAATTAGTATTTTAGCTCAGAGGTTACATTTAAAACATGGCCAAGTTACAACTCAACCCTAATCATAATAGCTATCATGTGAATCAGTTAACAACCGGTAATCCAAACTCTATCAACCGTAGCCGGCTTGCATCTCACCTTCTAAGATTCATATAATCATCAAACATGAAAGACCAATACGTCTAGAAACAGGCATAAGTTCTTAGCACAGTCAATAGTCTACTTCTGTAACTCGAGGCTATACCACAAGGTAGAAAAACATCCTAGTCCTATACTGATCAGACCTAGAGACAACAGCTAACCCATTCCCTGTCTCATGACCAAAAGTACATGAGAATCTCTACTAGGCGACCCCCTAAGCAGAGTTGGCTAGTACTTAAGCTGGCTCCATTCCCAAAGTGGAAGCAATTACGCGCCATGCCCCGGCTTGGTATCAAAATCCCAGGCCAGTGACACAAAAGCTATCAAGCAGTGAACATATACTCGTTAAAGATAGTAAGGCCTATCAATGTCATGGTCCAAGGTGCTCATTTAGAATTAGAATGGTCGAGACGCCATATAATCCTAATTCTCTATGAGTACTTAGTCAACACGACATATATCATACAATTAAACAGTCACGGGAAAAACTTCCTATCATGTGACTAATTGCATGTAAATCATATTCAAATATCATATCGCCTCATATCTACTAAGGCGAATTCATTCATTCATTAAATAAAACTTTACCTGAAGACAAATCCCCGACCCAAGTCCCGCGACGGGTCATCAGTCAAAACGGGGCTGACTAGATCATAGTTTGACCAAACCCTTTTGGTCAAACCGGCTAGAAACAGAGTCTTAGTCTTTTAGGCTTGCACATAAGAATATCATATTCATTTCAAGCTATTTTATTCTAATTTCTAACATGTGAATTATTAATTCTTACGAAACCCGCTTGACTTAAGGGATATCAAATTAAACTACAATCTCATGCTATAATTTCTAACATGTGAGAAATAATAATATTATGAAAACCGTTTAATTAAATAATTTACTTATTAAAATTTCCCATTTGCTAAATATTACAAAACACGATATAATAATAACACTAAACTCAAAAACCGTCACAAGTCCAAAGGGACTCACGGGTCATGGGCTGGACCGGGATTGAACCGGGCCTGGACTGGGCCCACGGCCTGGTTTGGGCCGGTTTTGGTCCACCATTTCTAAAACCGTTTCTTAATATTTCCCGCATGCTTAACATATTTAAAACCCGTCAAAACAACAACAAAACAATCAAGTATCGACACAAGCCCAAAGGGCCAATTAACGGGCCAACCACGACCGGGCAGCCGGGCCTGGACCGGGCCTGAACCGGGCCTGTTTCTCGGCCACCATACACGGCCACCACCAACAACAATCCCAAATTTATTTCTAACATGTTTTAATTAACAACCATCCATTTTAACAACCAATTCAACCATCATTCATACTAAAATTATGATTATGAACAAATCATCCAACATGTCAAAAACACTAAATATGTTAAAATCTCATAAAACTTAATAATAATAACAACCTAGCATGTTACTACTTAAAACCGTAAATAATAAAAACAACAACAAAAAGATATGTGACATTAATTCGTCGAGTAACTCGGTAATCGTTACCTTAGCTAGCACAAAACCAACTAGCACCAAAATAAGACCTAAAAACCCGTCTACTAATCTTCTTCTAAAATATACGAGTCACCAAACTCGTCTTCATAATCTTCTCCTATAAGAAATGACAAAAATAACATTATTAGTATTAAAACTTGATTTCAACATTTAAAGTGTTGAAAACGATTTTGTCGGAATTGAAAATGAAACGTACATGGAGATGAAGAGTGGAGAGGAGACTTTAGAAATATAATTTAGAACGGATTTGACCAAGTAACGAAGGTTTTGTGACGATTTTGCTCAAGAACGATCAAGAACACCAAGAACAATGGTGATTATATTAAATAAGGTATTAAGTAGATATTAAGTTGATTTAATGTAAAATGAAAAGATAATTAGTGAGTAAGAGTGGAGGGTTGGGCCGTGTAATATAGAGGATTAACGGGAGTCGGGTTTTGAACTTGTTGTTACGGGATTGACTCGGGTTTTATAAATATATTATGGTAAATATCTAGATATTATTAGATATTATCTTTGTTTAATCAAATATCTAGATATTATTAGATATTATGTTAGTTTAATGAAAATATCTAATCCTAAGAGAACAAGAGGAAGAGGCGTGTGGAAGAGAAGAAATCGGGTCTGTTTTTAAGCGATTTGTTGCGTAATTTAAACTGACAGATTGATAAAGTTACAAATATCTTAGATATTTGTATTAGTTTAATCAACTTTAATCAAAAGATCTAAAATGAGGGAAAAAGGTGTTTTGGGCGTGTGGCACATGTAAGAGTCGGGTTTCGGATTTGTTTCGGGACTTAAGTAGACTCGAAAATAGTTAAATGAAGTTCGGGTTTAAACCGTAAAACCTACTCTTTAATTCGTAATAAATTTAAAATAATTATATTAAATTATGATAAATTCAAATAAATCGTAATAAATTAAAATAAATTAAATTTATTATTTTTCAAATATAATTTCGGTCTTTCAAATTACGGGTTGTTACAAGTATCCTCACTAGATGTAGGCTCGATTGTTAATTTATCAACATAAGTTGAAGACACAAAGGACATAGAAGCACCGGTATCAAATAGAATAAGACACAGTTGATCTAAGATTGAGAACATACCCGTAATTATCTCCGGATGAGCATCGGCTTCGGCTCGGCTCAGAACGAAGATAGAACCCTTGGGTTTGGTAATTGGAGGGGGCAACTTTCGATCGGGGCAATCATCATAACGGTGACCACCCTTTTGGCAAAAGAAGCAAACATAAGGTCGGTTGAAACAAGCTACACCAGGGTGGTGTGGTTGTCTACAACGATTACATAAGCGACGTTGAGCTTGAGGAGGAGCATTTGGCCTATGAGCCACGTTAGAAGTAGCTCGGGGAATGAAAGGAGCGGGAGCTCTTTCATTTGCATTTGAGGGAGGATTGAATCTTCTCTTGTTGGCATAAGAGTTGGAGGAAGACGGAGTAAACGGCCTCTTCCCATAGAAATTAGGCCTAGGAGCGAAGGAAGGAGAGGGATTTTTCATCATAGCTTCTTCCTTGATGACCTTCATGGAGTTCTCGGCCCATAGAGCATCATCATACAACTCCCCAAAGGAAGTAGTATTTCTCCTCACCTTGCTTTGGAGTAAAGCACTAAGCTTGTTGCGGTAGTAGAAAGCTCGGTCCTCGTCATCTTTGATGAGCCTTGGAGCAAAGTGAGCAAGCTTGTTGAACTCCGTGTTGAAGTCTTGTGCCGACAAGTCACCTTGCTTGAAGTCAATAAATTCCTTTAGCCTTTGTTGCTTGAGTTCCTTGGGGTAAAATCGACCTTCAACTAGAGCTTTGAAACAAGCCCAATTGAAATCTTCTTCAAGAGTAGCGGTGGTACTAGTAATCGCCCACCAATTATCGGCTTCCCTTACAAGGAAATGCTTTGCAATCCTTACCTTGTCCTGTTCACGGACTTGGTATAAATCAAATTGCTTCTCCATTTCTCGGAACCATTCTGATAGCTCGTTAGGGTCCGGCTTTACACCATAAGGGATAATCTTGCTTCTAGCTATTTGACTAGCCACCCAAGCGTAGCCTCCTTGGTGGTTATCTTCTCTACGAGGGGGGACTTGGTTGGCTTGAGCAATAGCCACATCATGCTGATTCTTCAAAACTTGCGTAAGAGCTTCTAGCATAACGTTCTCTACTACTCGAGGTCTAACCATCCTCATAAGAAACAAAAACAAGACAAGTTAATCCTAACACTTAGCATAAACAAATAGACTACCAAGTAAAATCCTTAACTTCTACCCATATGTAACAACCCGAAAAGTACCCAATTTTTCTAGTAAAAATATTTACTAACACTTTTCAGTAGAACTTAAGTTTTTAAAATAGAAATTTTTGTTCCGAGTCTTATTTTGAAATTCCGCGTTCGTATTTGGAATTTCTGAGAGATTTCATGAAAAGACCGTTTTTAGTCATCTTTGACTTTTCTTGACTTTTTAAGTCGTCTTTGACTTTCCTTTACTTTTTAAAAGTCGTCATTGACTTTTTCTTGACTTTTAAGTCGTCATAAACTTTTCTTAACTTTTAAGTCATGTTTGACTTTTCTCGACTTTTTAAGTCGACTTTGACTTTCGTTGACTTTTCCCGACTCGCCTCGTAATTTTAAAGACCGAAATTATATTTGAAAAATAATAAATTTAATTTATTTTTATTTAGATTTATTTGGATTTATCATAATTTAATATAATTATTTTGAATTTATTGGAATTTAAAGAATAACTTTTACGGTTTTAACCGAACGTCATTTAACTATTCCCGAGTCATCGTAAAAAAACCCGAAACAAAACCGAAACTCGACTTTGGCATGAGTCACACGCCCATGTCATCGTTTTCCACTCACGTTAGATATTTTAATTCTTTTGATTAAATTAATAAGAATATCTAAGATATTTTCAACTTTATCGATCAGTTAACGAAAATTACGCAAATCGCTCAAAATCAGACCCGCTTTCTCTCCGATCCTCACGGTTTTTCTTCTCTCTTTGACCTTGATATTTTCTTTCTTTTCATTACAATAACATAATATCTTGATATTTAATTCAATTAACTTAATATCTAATTAATTACGGTAATATAATTATTATACCGGGTCAATTCCATAACCACAATTTCAAAACCCAACTCACTAGTTTTTGGCCTAATTTACAATGCACTCATCCCCTCATTCCGTCCTAACTCACAAACAACTTTCATTTTCAAGAAATCAAATCAAGATCAAAATATCACTTTCTGTTAATCGTTCTTGAGCGTTCTTGCGTTTCTTTGGCATCCGTTCTCTTCATCGTTGCTTGACAACCAAAAATCATCATAAAACCTTCATTTCTTATTCAAATCCGTCCTAACTTATATTTCTAAGATCTCCTCTTCGCTCTCCATCTTCAAGTACGTTTTATTTCCAATTCCGACAAAATCGTTTTCAACACTTTAATTATGGAAAATCAAGTTTTAATTCTAATAAAGTTATTCTTGTCATTTCTTATAGTGGAAGATTTTGAAGACGAGTTTGGTGACTCGTATATTTTAGGAGAAGACTAGAAGACGGGTTTCTTATTTTCTTAGTTCTTATTATTTTGGTGCTACTTGATTTTAGCTAGCTAAGGTAACGATTCCGAGTTACTCGACGAAAAATGTTACATATCTTTAGTTGTTGTTTATAATTTACGGTTTTTAAGTAGTAACATGATAGGGGGTTATGACTATTATGTTGTATGAATTTATGACATGTTTTAGTGTTCTTGATAAATTTGGATGATGTTCATAATCATGATTTTTGGTATGAATGGTTGTTAAAATGGTTGTTTGATAATCAAAACATGTTGGAAATAATTTTGGGTTGTTTGTTGGTGGGGCCGTGTAAGGGGCTGTTTTGGGGGGGCTGGAAACCGGTCCAAACCAGGCCGGTTCAGGCCGGTCCAGGCCGGTCCAGCCCGGTCTGGTTGGTCCGTGTTTTGGTTCTTGGGTTTTGTCGATACTTGATTGTTTTGTTGTTGTTTTAATGGGTTTTAAATATGTTAAGCATGGGGGAAATATTAAGGAACGGTTTTGAGAAATGATGAACAAAACCGGTTCAAAGTGAACCGTGGGTCCCCTTGGACTTGTGACGGTTTTTTAGTATTGTTGTTTTATCGTGTTTTGTAATATTTAACAAGTGGGAAATTTTAATAAGTAAATTATTTAATTAAAAGCTTTTCAATATATATTATTATTTCTCACATGTTAGAAATTATAATACGAGATGGTAGTTTAAATTGATATCCTTTAAGTCAAGCGGGTTTTTGTATGATTTAATAATTCGCATGTTAGAAATAGAATGAAATAGCATGAAATGAATGTGATATTTTTATGTTCAAGCCTCGATGGCTAAGACTCTGTTTCTAGCCGGTTTGACCAAACGGGTTTGGTCAAACTACGATCTAGTCAGCCCCGTTTTGACTGATGACCCGTCGCGGGACTCGGGTCGGGGATTTGTCTTCAGGTAAGTTTTTATTTAATGAATGAATGAATGAGCCTTAGTAGATATGAGGCGATATGATATTTGAATATGATTTATATGCAATTAGTCACATGATAGGAAGTTTTTCCCGTGAATGTTTAATTATATGGTTGGTGTCGTGTTGACTAAGTACCCATAGAGAATTATGAGTATATGGCGTCTTGACCATTCTAATTCTAAATGAGTATCTTGGACCATGACATTGATAGGCCGTACTATCTTTAACGAGCATACGGAGTTTGTCGCTTGATAGCTTCGGTGTCCCGGCTTGGTGGGTTTATATCCAAGTCGGGGTATGGCTGCCATTGTTTCCACTTTGGGAAATGGAGCCAGTTTAATTACTAGCCAACCCCTTTGATGGATCTTCTTAGGGTGTACTCATGTGATTGTATCATGGGTCTTGGATGCGATGTTTTTCCGCATTTCTCTGGGTCTGCGCAGTCTAGGTTTAGGGTTGAGCCGTATCTTGGACATGTTTCTGAGAGGAACCTCTGAGCTAAGATATGTGCTTTGGATCTGGGCCATGTTATTAGTTTAACCGCTGAGCCTAGATGTGTGCTTGGTTGGTATTTGGCCATGTTCCCGGATGACCGCTGGAGTCCTAACTATTTTAGTATCTATCCTACCGTCGTGGTAATAGGACTCGAGGTTACCATTCGACTAGTGACGGTTCTAAAGAACTTATGAATCCTGTTTTTGTTAGAAGTATTGGTCTTTTCATGTATGATGATTCTAATGAGTTTTAGAGAGGTGAGATGCAAGCGGCTAGGATAATTGATGAAGTTTGGATGACCGTTGTTACTGATTCACATGATTACGTGTTGATTAGGTTGAGTGTAGCCTGGCCATGTTTTTACCAACAGGTAACCTCTACCTCTGAGCTAGCATACCGCTTCCCTACCTTCTTGTTATATTTATTATCGGTTTCACATGATAGCTTTCATATGCTAGGTTATATGTTAGTTATTTGTTTCATAACATGAAAATCATATCTTATATGTTTAAGTTTTGTATTCTCCATATACATTGCTTTTATGTTATTCATGTTTTAATTAAACTCGACATTTCGTGGCTGGGAGAACTCGGAGTTACTCCCCACTGACTGTGGCTTCCGTGTTTATATTTAATGCGGTTGGCAGGTTTGTGATGCATACATTGGGTACATTGACGAGCTAGCGAGCGAAGTATTACCTTGGACCTATATTCGGTTCTTAGATTGTATATTATTATACACTCTTTTATTTCCGTATTTATACGGGAGATATGTCTCCCGTCTTGTATAATTCATATGTATAATATAAAGTTTCTTTTGTAATGAACCTTTTTATTTCAGACACCTTCATTATGTATTTAAATTATTTTTTTTTCTTTCCGCAAATTTGAGGGTGTTACAGTTGGTATCAGAGCATTTTTGCTCCCGACGCACGTTTGTGTACCCTTGTATAAATAACTTGACCTGAATAAAATAATAAACTTGTGAGATAGAAGGGTAGGATGGGTAGATTAGGATTTATGTTGTAGTCTATGTGTTTATGCTAATTGTTAGGAGTAACTTAATTTGTTTTGTTTCTTATGAAGACGGTTGGACCTCGTGTAGAAGAGATCGTTGTAGATGCCAACCAGGTCCCTCCTCATAAAGAAGACAATTGCCAAGGAGGCTATGCTTGGGTGGCTAGCCAAATTGCTAGGAACAATATTACGCCTTATGGTGGAATAGGTGTTACCTAGAAGGAGTATCCTCTACCGAAGATTTGAAAATTTATAAGCCTAATTGAAGTGAATTCCTTCTTCATCTTTGAATTCTCTCGTCCTTATAGTATTATGCTTTCTTCCTTCCATTTAGGTGCTTCATTCTCTTCCAACCTATTTACCTCTTGGAAATTTTTCTAAATAGTTACTCCATCTTACCATTGGTATCCTTACCTCCCTCTTGTAACATTTTTATGGATGTCGTCACCATCGGATTGTGGTATATTATGCTTAGTCGGTAGAACTTTGAATCTTGTGGAATATTAGTTTTGTTAGAATGAACTTGTGATTTGAGGAAAATGTTATAGATCTAGTTTCACCATATGGTGGTGAGAGTTGGTGTCCTTGAGGAAGGTGTGGTGAAGTATGTTTAATAATTGTAAAGCTTGATGCTTGTCATGACTTGTGAGTAATAGTTCATGATATTCGATGGGATAAGGTCGAAGGAATTGGCTATGACTTCTTAACTCATTAGTGATTTAGTCTTTTGGACTTAGAAGTTTAGTATTGGTTTGAAGACCATGCGTATGATATGTCTATTTTGGAGTAAATAAGAGTTGCGAATATGATACCTAACCATCATATTAAGCTAGTTCCATGTTTAGATGATTATAAGGATTTGAGGATACACTTAGGATGAAACTCTCCTAGGGATCTAGATTATGAAAGCTAGAAGTTGCAATATCTTTTTGAGGATTGAAATAAGCTTAATAATAGTTGTAGTTGTGGTTAAGGATTTTAGTGGTTCTTTAAAGGTTACTTGGAAAAATAGTTGTTTTAAATGTTGGACCCTAACGGGAATAATTACTTTGTGAAATTAGGATAGGATGAACACCTTGAGGAATATTGTCATAAGCGAAAACCGATGTATTGAGTGTTTGAAGGAGCTAAATAAATTGATTTACGGTCGCATTGCCCTATGATTGGCAAAAGTTAAGTGAAATGATATAGGGTGACTAATCTCTTTTGAGGAGTTGTGTTTTAACTTTTGAAGGTGAGAAAGTTAATTGTTAATAACTTAAGATAATGAATTTTGGAATAAATTGGATCAAAGGATTTCATAGTAAGTCTCCTTTACTTTGGGATTGTTAGCAGCATTGTTTCCCAAATTATAAATATTTGGATGGTGGTTTTCAATAAGAGTTTTAATGGAGCTAAGAAGATTAGAGTTCGTAATGAATCTTTCATGGGCGGTTAGTTATGAAGTTTACCGTACCGATGGACCTTAGAAGATTCTGATGGAAATTGAATAATTGGGAGTTGTTACTCAATGTGTCATGCTTATGAAATATCTTTGGTAGGAATCTGATGATCGACATTCGAATTGTCATAAATGGATGATAGTTTTGTGATTCATTCCTCTCTTTTCTCTCTTTCTTTTCGATTTATTCTTTCGAATATTTCGTTCCTTCTATCAATTATCATCTCGTATAGATAGGTTATTAGAAGCTTTAGTTAGAAATTTTAGGTATAATAGTAGTGTTATTACTTTTACTATAGAATTTTTGAACTAAAAGCTTTTGGAAATTTTATTGATTTCAAGTATTTTACCGTCAAGGAGTGTTGAGACTCGTTATTGGAGACGTTCGATAACTAGTTTTCTCATTTATTGATGCGAAAATGTATCTTTTAAAGTCTTTGACTTGGGACGTCGATGTTCTTAACAGCTGACGATAACCTTCCGTTCCATTAATAAGACCCTATATTTTTATTACAAATATATTTTTAACAGTTTTGAAATAGACCTACATATATGTTACTTTCCTTCTTCCAAGTTTCGAGGATGAAACTTTTTAAAAAGAGGGGTGATTGTAACAACCCGAAAAGTACCCTATTTTTCTAGTCAAATATCTTACGGATACTTTTCAGCCTGTTTAAGTTTTAAAGTGGAAATTATTGTTTCGAGTCGTATTTTAAAATTCCGAGTTCGTATTTGGAATTTCTGAGAGATTTCATGAAAATCCCGTTTTTAGTCATCTTTGACTTTTCTTGACTTTTAAGTCGTCTTTGACTTTTCTTGACTTTTTAAAGTCGTCATTGACTTTCTTGACTTTTAAGTCGTCATAAACTTTTCTTGACTTTTAAGTCATCTTTGACTTTTCTCGACTTTTTAGTCAACTTTGACTTTCGTTGACTTTTCCCGACTCGCTTCGTAATTTTAAAGACCGAAAATTATATTTGAAAAATAATAAATTTTAATTTATTTTTATTAATATTTATTTAGATTTATCATAATTTAATATAATTA
>JAIUZE010071985.1:0-27113 GCA_022085475.1 Heliosperma pusillum | reverse complement strand
ATCTCGAATAATTGGCAAGAGTGTTTTGCAGAAGTCACAATCACCCAAGAATTTGTGGTGACCTTTCTAACCATACTTACCAACTTCAAAGCGGAAATGAAAGACACACCTTTACGGGGATGAGATCCCTTATAGGTTATTCTAACACCTAAAGGACTCTTTAAGAAAATCTTTTGATCACGACACTCGAACCTAGCATGATACATAGCTAGCCAATCTATACCTAATATAATATCAAACTCTCCTAGAGGAAACGTAAGGAGATTCGCGGGAAAGATAGAACCCGAAATAGAAATAGGTACATTTGGATAAAGGGTTGAACAAGAGATAATATCTCCGGAAGGTAAGGATATGGGAGTATCCTCACTAGATGTAGGCTTGATAGATAATTTACTAGCATAGGTCGATGACACAAAAGACATTGAAGCACCGGTATCAAATAAAATAAGACACGGTTGCTCTAAGATTGAGAACATACCCGTAATGATCTCGGGATGAGCGTCGGCTTCGGCACGACTCATGACAAAGATTGAACCCTTAGGTTTAGGAGGAGGAGGAAACTTTCGGTCGGGGCAATCCTCGTAACGATGACCACCCTTTTGACAGAAAAAGCACACATAAGGTCGGCTGTTACATGCTACACCGGGATGGTATGGAAGTCTACACCGGTTGCAAAAGCGACCTTGCGGTTGAGCTTGAGGAGCATAGGGCTTATTAGCCACATTTGAAGTAGCTCTAGGAATAAAAAGAGCAGGATTCCTTGAATAGGCATTGGAAGAAGGATTAAACCTCCTCTTGCTAGCATAAGAATTAGAAGGAGACGGTATAAACAGTCTCTTCCCAAAAGCATTCGGCCTAGGAGCATAAGAAGGAGAGGGATTATTCATTAAAGCTTCATCCCTTATAGCCTTCATTGAATTCTCCGCCCACAAGGCATAATCATAAAGGTCTCCAAAGGAATTGGTATTCCTTCTCACTTTGCTTTGAAGAACGGCACTCAACTTGTTACGGTAATACAATGCACGGTCTTCATCATCACGAATAAGCCTCGGCGCAAAATGAGCGAGCTTATTAAACTCCGTAGTAAACTCTTGAGCTGATAGGTTGCCTTGCTTAAAATCGATGAACTCTTTAAGCCTTTGCTGTTTAAGCTCTTTAGGAAAAAATCTACCCTCCACAAGAGCTTTAAAGCAAGCCTAGTTAAAGTCCTCTTCAAGAACGACAGTGGCACTTGTGATAGCCCACCAGTTGTCGGCTTCTCGCACCAAGAAGTGCTTTGCGATCCTAACATTGTCCTCTTCTCGGACTTGGTATAGATCGAACTCTTTCTCCATCTCGCGGAACCAATCGGATAACTCCGTAGGATCCGGCTCTCCACCATATGGCACAATCTTACTCCTTGCAATTTGTCCCGCCTCCCATGCATAGCCACCTTGATGGTTGTCCTCCCTTCTAGGGGGAACTTGGTTGGCATTAGCTAAAGCGGCATCTTGCTGATTTTTCAGCACTTGAGTAAGAGCCTCCATCATAACGTTGTCAGCTAATCGTGGTCTAACCATCTTCATAAGAAACAAAAACAAATTAAGTTACTCCTATCAATTAGCATAAACAAATAGACTACCAAGTAAAGTCCTTAACTTCTACCCAATCTCTCATTTATTATTTCAAGGTCAAGTAGTTTAAGTTAGGGTTCACGTGTGTGCGTCGGGAGCGATCAAAGCTCTTGACTTTTCCACTTACACATCTCATACTCCCTCTTAACCTAATTCATTCCACACAATTCAACTCTTTCTTCCTCTCCAAGAAAACCCAAAGAAACCTTGCCTCCATTTTTGATCCGTCTTATAATCGTCATAACTCTTTCGTTTCTCGCTCAAATTCATGTAAGTTCGTCTTATTCTTCCCCTCTCATCTTCCTCTATCAGTATTGGTAATAAAATTACCGTCTTTCTCGCTTTACAATTTATCCGTCTTTCTCAAAGGTGAATTATATTCATCTTTTGTTATCTAATTGTAGGTGGAGACTAGGAAGACTTAGAAATCGTTTGGAGACGCGAAAAGGTAACGGTGAAGGGTTACTCGATATCATTTACGTGTTTTCATGTGTTTTCTATGTTAGAAATCGTATTTAGAATATGGTTAGTAATCTTAGGAATTGTATTGTTAATGATGGTTGTTGTTAGTTGATAATTGATATGAGAATTGATGATTTGTGATGATATATGATATTTGTGTTACGCCTTTGTGAAATTGTAAAACTTTTGTGATCCGTGCCTGCCCGAACAGGACGCTGGCAGCGTTCCCTGGACGCTGGCAGCGTCGTGGGACGCTGGCAGCGTTACTCGCTGCCGACTGCAGTTTTTCTACACTGACCCCTTTTTGTAAAATGATCATATCTCCTTTGTTACTTTTAAGTTTTGGGCTTGTGACATTCTGTTGGAACCGTAAGAGGATAAGCTATCACCTCCATTTGGAATTTCTGCATTTGGACGTCTAGAACTCTAGTTATGACCGTTTGAAGTGGACCCTTGTTTTAGTTGGTTTCCAAACAACGTTGTTTTGGAGAGGTGATCTATGTTTCTTATTCATTATGCTTCATAAAACTTCTTCTAATGCTCTGTATCATGTATTATTCATTTTTTATCATCGTTAAGTTTATATAATTCCCTATTCCTATTTGTGACGTTTTTGGTATGTCCCACTTTGATCCGGTTGTTACCAATGTATCGGTTTGAACCGATTTTGTTATGTGCTTAGTACTCTCCAATTCCCTTGGCTACCTCACGTTCGTACTAAGGTGCTAGAATGTCGGAACGGGGAGGGTATCCTACTCTTTTGCATTGTTATTGGCATACCTGAACGCGTTGTTTTGGAGGCGAACGCATTGCGCTTGATCGAACCCTGCCCGTCAAATGTTGTATCCTTGCGAGGTGGTGTTATTTCATGTAGCGTACTAGCTTGACTTTTGACTATAGATCTCTTTCCGCCTCTTTCGTGAAGGTTGACCGAATTTGGGGTACTCGGCGTCTATGATTGACCGAGTCTTGGATGCGAAATGTTTATCGCCTGTCGAATCGGAACACGTTTATTCCGAGAATCTGGCCAGGTTTAGACTAGGACCGTATTATTATCGTCGTGCTACCAGGAGGAAATTAGTCTACATATACGAAATGTAGCATCGGGAAATGTTTATCCTGTGGATGCCTTTTAATCATACTTGCCATGTACACGGTGCTAGTGTGTTTCATTTACCGTGAGAGAGGTCGTCAATGTATTGTTATGTGTGGATGGATGATTACATGATTGATTATTCATGATCATACCATGACTTGGCATGGTTTGTTTGTCGAGTCTCAATCTTATCAAACTTATACCGCTAACGGTGAGATGCAAGCCCTAGTGAGCGTATTCGGTTGCCTAAGAATGTCTTCCCCGAGTCTTTGTATAACATGATGGATTCGGATTTGTTTTCCATATGCTCTTATCATTATATATTGAATTGCCTATCTATCCTTATCGTATTTCACTTGTATATTTATATATGCATGCTTCTACTTTTGTATTTCCTTCTATGTACGTTTAATGTGATATGGCTGGGAGAACCCGGAGTTACTCCCCACTGACTGTGGCGTTCATGTTTTTCATGGATGAACAGATTGCTTGATTGGATGGCTTTTTGCTTGTGGTGTTTTGGGTTCGGGTGTGAGCTAGCGGGCGTTGTCCCTGGATGAAACACCTCTAGACGTTTATTAGCTAGTTTGCTAATCACTTTGAGATTGATAACATTTTGAGAGACTTCGTCTCTTATAGTATTTTGTATTTGGTTTGTAATATTTGACACTCCTCGTATTTTCTATCTTGCATGTATAAAGGTTTTTAAAATACCGTATTTCCGCTAATTAATTCACATGCTTGTATGTTTTATTTCCGCATTCGCGAGGGTTGTCACATTGTTGATCAAATTACACACACTTCTTTTACCTTTTAATCATTATTAAACACAAAATCATTCCTAGTTTTCTTTAGTGATATTTCTTTGTATGAAAGGCTAACTTTCGTGGGTCACGCACTTGAACCAAATGAGTTAGTATTTTGTAATACTCTTTACTCTTTATTCTTACCTCTTAAATGTTGATTTTTATTCTCAATTCATCATTATGATTATTGATAGTTCTTGCTAGTTTGATTTCCTAGTTTGTCTTATCTCTAATCTATTGCTAGTTTAGGAATTATAATCTGTTGTTCACTTGCCTAGACATTGGTAGCCACTATAGCTCATCAATTTGTATGCTTTTCATCATTGTTGAATTGTAGAAGAATATTTATCATATGAATTAAAGTTTAGAACAGCTTGTGTATGCATTTTTTCTCTAGATATAACCTATGCTATGATTGAATTTAGATACACTTAGACTATATTGTAATCACCATTATTTATGTGTGCTTTTCGTAGTGAATAACTAAAAATTAAGGAGAAGTAGAAACAAATGTTTTCACAACAAAGTATTTAAGAGTAATTAGAATCTAAAAGAGTCAACGATGAAACGTAACTCTTTTGTGGAAATTGTAAGACCTAAGACCTTTTTATAATTTGATTTTGCTCTAACCTTTTAATATTTTACTTTGTTAGACTTAGAATAAAACAACAAATACCCTCAAATATGTTACCTTATAACTTTTTGCATAAACTCACACTGAGCGTAGACCTTGCTTGTGGGATCGACCGCTACTTACTCGTGCTATTGTTAGAATTAGGAGTGGATTATAAATTGTGAATTTTGAGGCTCACTACAAGTCTATCCAAATTTTCACACCGTTGTCGGGGAAGTCAATTGTTTTTCGTGTGCTTGTGTAATATTTCTTGTAAATACTGTTTTAATTAAGGGTCTTGTGTCTTTTTGTAACACCCCGGCCCAAACCTTGGGTCGGGAGCGGTCACTCATGATAGCTCTCCAGGCTGTGTACATGGCCCACAGATCAACACGGGTCCTTTCCAGCGCTTTTTGTCCTCACTCATGCACATCCCGGGAACCTTCCCAGGAGGTCACCCATCCCAAGACTACTCTCAGTCAAGCACGCTTAACTTTTGAGTTCTTTTGCATGGATGACCAGAAAAGAAAGTGCACTTGTTGATATGAGTAGTACTTTCAAACCCTTTAAGCACTAGTCATTTAAGCCTATCAATGGACCTCTTCAACGAACGTGGGGTGTTACAATCACCCCCACTTGAAGAACGCAACGTCCTCGTTGCGCCTGGGAGCATAACCGCTAACCCAGAATCCTCCCCCGCTAGGTGGGTGATCACAATGGAGCGTATAACAACTGCCTCCATCACCACACGGTCGCAGGGTTGCTCTGATACCAACTGTGACACCCTCAAATTTGCGGAAAGAAAAAAAATAATTTAAATACATAACCAAGGGTGTCATAAATAAAAAGGGTCATTACAAAACGGAAATAATATTCTAAAAAGAAATATACAAGACGGGAGACATATCTCCCGTATAAATACGGAAATGAAAGAGTGTATAATAATATACAATCTAAGAACCGAATATAGGTCCAAGGTAAATACTTCGCTCGCTAGCTCGTCCATGTACCCAAAATATGCATCACCACCTGTTCGACCGCATTAAATATAAACACGGAAGCCACAGTCAGTGGGGAGTAACTCCGAGTTCTCACAGCCACGAAATGTCGAGTTTAATTAAACATGAATAACATAAAAGCAATGTATATGGAAAATACAAAACTTAACATATATGATATGATTTTCATGTTATGAAACAAATAACTAACATATAACCTAGCATATGAAAGCTATCATGTGAATTCGATAATAAAATATAACCCGAGGTAGGGAAGCTGGTATGCTGGCTCAGCGGTTACCATGTAACATGGCCCTGATACACTCAAACCTAATCAACACGTAATCATGTGAATCAGTTAACAATCGGGAATCCAAACTCTATCAATCTTAGCCGGCTTGCATCTCACCTTCTAAAACTCATAGAATCATACAAACATGAAAGACAAATAACTTCCTACAAAACGGATCAAGTTCCTAGTACCGTCAATAGTCGACTTCTGTAACTCGAGCCTATACCACAAGGTAGGAAAACATCCTAGTCCTAGACTGATCAGACCTAGCGACAACAGCTTTTCCATTCCCCGTCCCATGACATAACCGTACATGAGAAACTCTACTAGGCGACCCCCTACGCAGAGATGGCTAGTACTTAAGCTGGCTCCATTCCCAAAGTGGAACTCTTAGGCAGCCATGCCCCGACTTGGAGATAAGCCCCCCAGACCGTGACACAAAAGCTATCAAGCGGTAAACTCCGTATGCTCGTTAAAGATAGTATGGCCTATCAATGTCATGGTCCAAGATACTCATTAGAATTAGAATGGTCAAGACGCCATATACTCATAATTCTTATAGGTACTTAGTCAACAAGACCCCAATCATACAAATTCAACAGTCACGGGAAAAAATTTCCTTATCATGGACTAGTGCATATAAATCATATTCAAATAACATATCGCCTCATATCTACTAAGGCTAATTCATTAATTAAATACACCTTACTTGAAGACAAATCCCCGACCCGAGTCCCGCGACGGGTCATCAGTCAAAACGGGGCTGACTAGATCTTAGTTTGACCAAACCCGTTTGGTCAAACCGGCTAGAAACAGAGTCTTTACCAATTAGACTGGAACATAAAAATCATCATATTCATTACATGTTTATTTTATTAAAACTTCTAACATGTGAAATATTAAATCTTACGAAAACCCGCATGACTTAAAGGATATCAAATTAAACTATAATCTCGTATTATAATTTCTAACATGTGAGGAATTATAATATTATGAAAAAATACTTTTAATTAAATAATTTACTTATTAAAATTTCTCACTTGCTAAATATTACAAAACACGATAAATTAACACTAAACTCAAAAACCGTCACAAGACTAAAAAAGTGACTCATGGGCTGATTTGGGCCGGACCTAACACGGACCTGGACTGGGCCCACGGGCTGTTTTGGGCTAATTTGGGCTGTTTTGATCGACTTTAATAAAAACCGTTTCTTAATATTTCCCGCATGCTTAACATATTTAAAACCCGTCAAAACAACCACAAAACAATCAAGTATCGACACAACTCCCAATGACCGAACCCGGACCAATCCAGACCGGGCTGGCCAGGCCTGAACCGGTCTGAACCAGGCCTGAACCGGCCGGTTCTCAGACCACCTTACCCGGCCACTTCCACGGCCACAACAACCACCACCCCAAATTAATTCTAACATGATTTTAATTAACAACATCCATTTTTAAACATCCAATTCAACCATCATTCATACAAAATCATGGTTATAAATAAATCATCTAAATATGTCAAGAATACTAAACATGTTAAAATTTCCATACTACATAATAATCATAACTACTTATCATGTTACTACCAAAATCCATAATTAACAATAACATGAACAAAACAAAAGATACAAAGGTATGTAACATTAATACGTCGAGTAACTCGGAATCGTTACCTTAGCTAGCAAAATCAATTAGCACCAAAAAAATAAGAAGTATAAACCCATCTACTAATCTTCACCCAAAATATACGAGTCACCAAACTCGTCTTCAAAATCTTCCCCTATAAGAAATAACAAGAATAATATTGTTAGACTTAAAAATTGATTTTCCATAATTAAAGTGTTGAAAACGATTTTGTCGGAATTGAAAATAAACCGTACTTGAAGATGGAGAGCGAAGAGAAGATTCTCGAAATATAAGTTATGACAGATTAGAATAAGAACTGAAGGTTTTATGATGATTTTGCTCAAGAACGATGAAGAACGATGAAGAACGACGAAGAACGATGAAGAACGATTAAAGAAAGTGTTAATTAGATCTTAATTTGATTTATTGTAAAATGAAAAGGTAGTTAGTGAGTAAGTGTGGTGAGTGAGCCGTGTACATATAGAGAAAATATGGAGTCGGGTTTTGAAATTGTTGTTACGGAATCGACTCGGGTTTTATAATTAATTAAGGTAATTAATTAGATATAATTAGATTAAATGATAGTTTAATAAAATATCTAGATATTAATTAGATATTATGTTATTGTAATCAAAAGAAAGCAAAATATCTAGCTTAAGAGAGGAGAGGAGCCGTGTGGCTTGGTGAGAAATCGGGTCTGTTTTGTAAACGATTTGCGTAATTTAAGTTAACGGATCGATAAAGTTATAAATATCTAAGATATTATTATTAGTTTAATCAAAAGAATTTAAAATATCTAAAGTGAGTGGAAAAAGATGACATGGGGCGTGTGACTCATGCCAAAGTCGAGTTTCGGGTTTGTTTCGGGATTTAAGTCGACTCGGCAATAGTTAAATGACGTTTGGGTTTAAATCGTAAAACCTTCTCTTTAATTCCGAATAAATTCAAAATAATTATATTAAATTATCATAAATCCAAATAAATCTTAATAAAAATAAATTAAAAATATTATTTTTTTAAATAAAATTTCGGTCTTCAAAATTACAAGGCGAGTCGGAAAAAGTCAACGAAAGTCAAAGTTGACTTAAAAACGGGATTCTCATGGAATCTCTCAAAAATTCCAAATACGAACTCGGAATTTCAAAATTCAACTGGAAACAATAAATTCCACTTTAAAACTTAAACAGGCTGAAAAGTATTCGTAAAATATTTTCACTAGAAAAATAGGGTACTTTTCGGGTTGTTACAATCACCCCTCCTTTTAAAAAGTTTCGTCCTCGAAACTTAGAAGAAGTAATGTGACATATATGTAGGTCAATTCAAAACTGTTAAGAATATACTTGTAATAAAAATATAGGGTCTTATCAATGGAGCGGAAGGTTCTCGTCTATAGTTAAGAACATCAACGTCCCAAATCAAAGACTTTAAAAGATACATTTTCGCATCAACAAATGAGAAAACTAGTTATCGAACGTCTCCAATAACGAGTCTCAACACTCCTTGACGGTAAAATTACTTGAAATCATTAAAATATTTCCAAAAGCTTTTAGTTCAAAAATTTCATAGTAAAGGTAATAACTCTACTATCTATGCCTAAAATTTCTAACTAAAGCTAAACGATATTCTATAGAATGAACTGAATATTCGAAAGAATAAATCGAATAGAAAGAGGAAAAGAAAGAAGGAATAAACCACAATACTATCTTCCATCTATGAAAATTCAAATGTCGATCGTAACTTGACTACACTAACTGCACCAGAATCAAGTCCTCAAGAGAGTGCAATATATCCTCAACATTTTCAATCATCAGATTCCTACCAAAATATTTCATAAGCATGACACATCGAGTAACAACTCCCAATTATTCAAATTCAATTAAAATCTTCTAAGGTCCATCGGTACGGTAAACTCCATAACAACAACCCATGAAAGATTCATTACGAACTCTAATCTTCTTAGCTCCATCAAAACTCTCTTTGGAAACCACCATCAAAAATTTTATAATTAGGGAAACAAGTTCGCTAACAATCACCAGGTAACAGAGGATTACTATGAAATCCTTTGATCCAATTTATTCCAAAATTCCTTACCCTAAATTATTAATAATGAACCTTCTCATCCTCAAAAGTTGAATCACAAAACCTGAAAGAGATTAGTCACACAAATCTCATTTCACTTATCTTTTGCCAAACATAGGGCAATGCGACCGTAAATCAATTTATTTATCTCTTCCAAACTCTCAATACATCGGTTTTCGCTTATAACAATATTCTTCAAGTTGGGTCATCCAAATCTAAAATTCCACAAGGTAATTATTCCCATTAAGGTTCAACATTTAAAGCCAACAATTTCTCAAGTAACACTTAAAGAATCACTAAAATTCTTAACCACAACTACCAACTATCAATATGATTATTTCAATCCTCAAAACGATATTGCAACATTAAGCTTTCATAGTCTAAAACCACTAGGAGAGTTTCATCCTAAGTTTATCCTCAAATCATTATAATCATCTAAACATGAAACTAGTTTAATAGGATGGTTAGGTACTATATTCGAAACTTCTTCCTCAAGGTACCAACTCTCACCACCATAGGGTGAAATTAGATCAATACCATTTTCCTCAAATCACAAGTTCCTTCCAACAACCACTAATATTCCACAAAATTCAAAGTTCTTCCTACTAAGTATAATATACCATAAACAAATGGGTATGACATCCATAAAAATGTTACAAAAGGAAGGTAAGGATACCAATAGTAAGATGGAGGAACTATCTAGAGTAGTTTCCAAGAGGCAAATAGGTTGGAAGAGAAATAAGCTCCTAGATAGAAGGAAGAGAGCATAATACAATAAGGACGAGAGAATTCATAGATGACGAAGGAATTCACTTTAATTAAGCTTGTAAATCTTCAAATCTTCGGTAGAGGATACTCCTTCTAGGTAACACATATTCCACCAAGTCGTAATATTGCTCTCAGCAATTTGGCTAGCCACCCAAGCATAGCCTCCTTGGCAATTGTCTTCTCTATGAGGAGGGACCTGGTTGGCACTAACAATGATCTCTTCTACACGAGGTCCAAACATCTTCATAAGAGACAAAACAAATTAAGTTACTCCTAACAATTAGCATAAACAAATAGACTACAACATAAATCCTAATCTACCCATCCTACCATTCTATCTCACAAGTTTATTATTTTATTAAGGTCAAGTTATTTACAAGGGTACACAAACGTGCGTCGGGAGCAAAATGCTCTGATACCAACTGTGACACCCTCAAATTTGCGGAAAGAAAAAAAATAATTTAATACATAAAGATGATTAAATACATCATTAACAAAGGTGTCATAAATAAAAAGGTTCATAACAAAAAAAAAGAAATAATATTATACATAAAAAGTATCTGAAACGGGAGACATATCTCCCGTATAAATACAGAAATAAAAGAGTGTATAATAATATACAATCCTAAGAACCGAATATAGGTCCAACGTAAATACTTCGCTCGCTAGCTCGTCAATGTACCCCAAGTATGCATCACAAACCTGCCAACCGCATTAAATATAAACACGAAAGCCACAGTCAGTGGGGAGTAACTCCGAGTTCTCCCAGCCACGAAATGTTGAGTTTAATAAAACATGAATAACATAAAAGAAATGTATATGGAAAATACAAAACTTAACATATACGATATGCTTTTCATGTTATGAAACAAATAACTAACATATAACCTATCATATGAAAGCTATCATGTGAATCTGATAATAATCTATAATTCGAGGTAGGGAAGCTGGTATGCTGGCTCAGCGGTTACATTTAAAACATGGCCCTGATACACTCAAACCTAATAAAACATAATATCATGTGAATCAGTTAACAATCAGTAATCCAAACTCTGTCAACCTTAGCCGGCTTGCATCTCACCTTCTAAGATTCATAGAATCATACAAACATGAAAGACCAATACTTCTACAAACAGGCATAAGTTCTTAGCACGGCCGATAGTCGACTTCTGTAACTCGAGGCTATACCACAAGGTAGGAAAACATCCTAGTCCTAGGCTGATCAGACCTAGCGACAACAGCTATTCCATTCCCCGTCTCATGACAAAACAGTACACAAGAATCTCTACTAGGCGACCCCCTAGACAGAGTTGGCTAGTACTTAAGCTGGCCCCATTCCCAAAGTGGAACTCTTAGGCAGCCATGCCCCGACTTGGAGATAAGCCCCCCAGGCCGTGACACAAAAGCTATCAACAGGTGAACATATACTCGTTAAAGACAGTAAAGCCTATCAATGTCATGGTCCAAGATACTCATTTAGAATTAGAATGGTCAAGACGCCATATACTCATAATTCTCTATGGGTACTTAGTCAACACGACATATATCATACAATCAAACAGTCACGGGAAAAACTTCCTATCATGTGACTAATTGCATATAAATCATATTCAAATATCATATCGCCTCATATCTACTAAGGCTAATTCATTAATTAAATACAACCTTACTTGAAGACAAATCCCCGACCCGAGTCCCGCGACGGGTCATCAGTCAAAACGGGGCTGACTAGATCTTAGTTTGACCAAACCCGTTTGGTCAAACCGGCTAGAAACAGAGTCTTTACCAATTAGACTTGAACATAAAATCATCATATTCATTACATGTTTATTTTATTAAAACTTCTAACATGTGAAATATTAAATCTTACGAAAACCCGCATGACTTAAAGGATATCAAATTAAACTATAATCTCGTATTATAATTTCTAACATGTGAGGAATTATAATATTATGAAAAAATACTTTTAATTAAATAATTTACTTATTAAAATTTCTCACTTGCTAAATATTACAAAACACGATAAATTACCACTAAACTCAAAAACCGTCACAAGACTTAAAAAGTGACTCATGGGCTGATTTGGGCCGGACCTAACACGGACCTGGACTGGGCCCACGGGCTGTTTTGGGCTAATTTGGGCTGTTTTGATCGACTTTAATAAAAACCGTTTCTTAATATTTCCCGCATGCTTAACATATTTAAAACCCGTCAAAACAACCACAAAACAATCAAGTATCGACACAACTCCCAAGGACCAAACCCGGACCAATCCAGACCGGGCTGGACCGGACTGAACCGGTCTGAACCAGGCCTGAACCGGCCGGTTCTCAGACCACCTTACCCGGCCACTTCCACGGCCACAACAACCACCACCCCAAATTAATTCTAACATGATTTTAATTAACAACATCCATTTTTAAACATCCAATTCAACCATCATTCATACAAAATCATGGTTATAAATAAATCATCTAAATATGTCAAGAACACTAAACATGTTAAAATTTCCATACTACATAATAATCATAACTACTTATCATGTTACTACCAAAATCCATAATTAACAATAACATGAACAAAACAAAAGATACAAAGGTATGTAACATTAATTCGTCGAGTAACTCGGAATCGTTACCTTAGCTAGCAAAATCAATTAGCACCAAAAAAATAAGAAGTATAAACCCATCTACTAATCTTCACCCAAAATATACGAGTCACCAAACTCGTCTTCAAAATCTTCCCCTATAAGAAATGACAAGAATAATATTGTTAGACTTAAAACTTGATTTTCCATAATTAAAGTGTTGAAAACGATTTTGTCGGAATTGAAAATAAACCGTACTTGAAGATGGAGAGCGAAGAGAAGATTCTCGAAATATAAGTTAGGACGGATTTGAATAAGAACTGAAGGTTTTATGATGATTTTGCTCAAGAACGATGAAGAACGATGAAGAACGACGAAGAACGATGAAGAACGATTAAAGAAAGTGTTAATTAGATCTTAATTTGATTTATTGTAAAATGAAAAGGTAGTTAGTGAGTAAGTGTGGTGAGTGAGCCGTGTACATATAGAGAAAATATGGAGTCGGGTTTTGAAATTGTTGTTACGGAATCGACTCGGGTTTTATAATTAATTAAGGTAATTAATTAGATATAATTAGATTAAATGATAGTTTAATAAAATATCTAGATATTAATTAGATATTATGTTATTGTAATCAAAAGAAAGCAAAATATCTAGCTTAAGAGAGGAGAGGAGCCGTGTGGCTTGGTGAGAAATCGGGTCTGTTTTGTAAACGATTTGCGTAATTTAAGTTAACGGATCGATAAAGTTATAAATATCTAAGATATTATTATTAGTTTAATCAAAAGAATTTAAAATATCTAAAGTGAGTGGAAAAAGATGACATGGGGCGTGTGACTCATGCCAAAGTCGAGTTTCGGGTTTGTTTCGGGATTTAAGTCGACTCGGGAATAGTTAAATGACGTTTGGGTTTAAATCGTAAAACCTTCTCTTTAATTCCGAATAAATTCAAAATAATTATATTAAATTATCATAAATCCAAATAAATCTTAATAAAAATAAATTAAAAATCTTATTTTTTTAAATAAATTTCGGTCTTCAAAATTACAAGGCGAGTCGGAAAAAGTCAACGAAAGTCAAAGTTGACTTAAAAACGGGATTCTCATGGAATCTCTCAAAAATTCCAAATACGAACTCGGAATTTCAAAATTCAACTGGAAACAATAAATTCCACTTTAAAACTTAAACAGGCTGAAAAGTATTCGTAAAATATTTTCACTAGAAAAATAGGGTACTTTTCGGGTTGTTACAGAAACTCACCCAAAGAAGAAAAATAAAAACAATTCATAAATATAACTAATATACACAATACTAACCCAATCTAAAAAATATCCATTTTGGCATAGAGTAAATTAACCGTAAACCAAAATACTATTTTAGATATAGAAATAACAAAATACCCAATATATAAAAATGTGAAAGCATTTTATCCTCCATGAAGAAAGGTATAAATAGTTTTTGCTTCAGCATACCGGTTTATCTCCCCAAAATTAAAGCGAAACCAATTTTTGCTTCAGCATACTGGTTTGTAAAACCGATTCGGTTTCATTTACTCGTCACTGATGACAAGAAGTGTAACCATTAATCATTAAATAATTTTTGAACATTAACAAACCACCTTGTACAAAACTCACATTCATCCTAAGCTTGCTCATCGTCAAACTCAAGATATTTTAAATCTTATTTTGCTCTGTTGTCATGTGCTCTACAGCACTCACACTGTAGATTTTTATGTCATCACCTTTCTCCTTCTTTCCCTCTCTACTGCCCATTTCCCCTTTGGCCTACTACTCATACTCAGTCGCTTTCATTTTTAACTTTTCATTTACGGTTCTTTCCTCCATCCACTCAGTCTCCTTCTCTTTCCCTCCACATCTTATTTTCTCCCTACTAATCATTCTCTATTTCATCTCTATTTTACAATATTCATTCTTCCTTTTACTCCTTTTTACCCTGTTGGTTACTTTAATTTGATTCCTTATATCCCCTAATATTATCTCTATTTTACGCAATTAAACCAGAAACAATAACTATACCATAATCAGACGGTAAAACACAATTATCATCTAAGTGTTGGACATAATCAAACAATCACTAACCTAAGATGGTAGACGCTAAATTCCAAGATGATTTATGGCCTGAACTTTTGCCAGATTTTCATCGGAATCAACAACACCTGCAATCACATCCCAGAAATATGAAGAAATTGAGAGAGTCAGAATTAAAAGAATGAATGGTTAGAAAATCATGGCAATTACTAACATCGTATCTGCTTGGAATCAATACATGATTCACTATGTTCTTAAAAAAACTCTGAAGTAATCAACTCACAATATCCATCCTCATTAGTTCGATTATGTAACACCAAATCACCTGAAAACTTGGTGTTCTTAAAAGGGTTAAGGATTTTTTTTTTTTTTTTTGGCAGCAGTAAAAATGTAGCTTACATAACACAAATCCGACTCTCAAAGCCAGATTTTAATATTACATTATTCAAGGGTTAAGGATTAAGGACTATGAAACAACTCACAATATCAATTATTATTCTAGGAAGAAAGGCTCGATGATTCAACTTCCGAATCCTCTCCTTCTAAGCCATATGCGAGATTAGCTCTTTTTCCCTGCACAATAATCTTCCTTAGTTAAATAATAAATTCGCATATCATCATAACACATACAAGCGAAATCTCAACTATGAAACAACATTTGAGATTTCTAAGGGAAAAAAAATTAAAAAACACATACCACTACTGGCTTAGGCATCTCCAGCTCTGACCTATGATAGTCAAGCACCACAACCAACACATATCCTTATGACTCGCACCTCAGTCGCAACTTCTTTCGCCCTGACGCTACCTTGTTCGACCTCCTTCTCTCAGTTGCCTGACGCGCGTACCAGAGGAATCCAAATCATTCAAATATCAAAACACTGAAGTATGACAAATCCCCAACAATATAAGTTTTTGTGGCAGAAACATTAAAGCATTACATGACCCCATACAACATAAGCCTCAAGCAAAATAAATTCTGTCTACTTAACTTTATGCCTAGATAACTCTATTAGATTAGAGGGAGAAGTTTGCATTCGAGGAATCGTGTCAAAATCAAGAAAATCAAACAAATAAGAATATCTAGAACGAGAGTGAGATTCATTGAATGAAGAAGTACCACAGGTCGTGTTGAGCCTCGGACCGACGAATCCTACGACGGCCAATGTAGCAACCTTTAATCAAGAAGAAATTAATATATAACTAACTGTACTGGGGATAGGCTTGCCAAATAGACCCATCCTAACGCGACCTAAAAAATGAAATCTTGACTAATTTACCCTCTCCTCAGTCATCAGGCCCTTCCACTTCGTTCACCAACCAACCAATTGTGTCGACCATCTTAAAAAGCTAATATATCAACAGTAAAGTAATAATGACACTTACTCATACCATTCTATATGGTGGATTAAGTATCACTACCACGAACACCAATAAGTAGCAATCTACATTCTCTTCTTGTAAAGTGATAAAGCATCTGAACCACATTCATTCATGTTCACCGTGAACATATCTAACTTGTGTATCAAATTCCAGTAATTTCTTATCAGTTTCAGCTACCACTCGTCACCACCAAGTCCACAAGCTCCTACTTTGACCCCCTCATACATAACAACCCTTTAATACCCTCCAATTAAGGTGGTACCTAGACCGTGACAACAATCTAAATTTGGGGGCTGTCTTATCAAATTAGGGGATCGCGCGATAGCCACGACTGATTTTTAAAACATAAACAAAGCATTATAACAGTCACAACCCAATTCAGATAAAAAAGAAATCTTTACTTGATGGATGGATTGAGAAAGTTTTGACTACTCGAATGGGTTTTCCGAATAACCCAAAACCAGCCCCACCTCATCCACAACAATCACTAACAAACTAACACCGTAATTTATACTGCATATATGAGGCCCCAAATTACACTCCATATGCGACCCCCAAATACAACACAGGACAAAGAAACAAATGCCCAAATCCGTGAAACTACACTGCATTTGTTTAGCACTATAAAACTCAACGGGGAAAATAAGATTTGGGGATTGCCTCTTACTACTGCTGTCAGTCTATTTGTTTGATTTTATTTTAATTTATAATCTTGACATGAAATTGCCAAAGGCAAGTTACAGCTAACAAAAGATATATACATATTGTTCATACATGGACAACCTGGTGAGAATTTACAAACATACAGGAAACAACTATTTCTTATCAATCACAACCCAGCAAAATCCCCTTTTTGAGGACCTAAATTCTATACACACATAAAAGAACCTCTATTTGAACACATAATGCAGACATATCCGAGTAAGCGATTCACAAATAAGTGGTGATACTCAGAATCACTAAACCTATAAGAAAAACCGAGGCATGTAATCGCTTAATCACAGGTCTCTCTCAGCCTATACAGAGACGGTTTTGAAACCCTAAGAACACACTAAATAAAGTGCAAGAAAGGCCCTATGAAAAAAGGAAACAACAATGACAAAAAAAAAAGTAATACTGATAATAATAATAATAATAATAATAATAATAATAATAATAATAATAATAATAATAATAATAATAATAATAATAATAATAATAATAATACTAATAATAATAATAATAATAATAATAATAATAATAATAATAATAATAATAATAATAATAATAATAATAATAATAATAATAAGCGTTAGAGTGAGGGAGAGAGCGTTTGGCGTTTTAGGGTTTTTGGCTTTCCTTGTCTGGTGTTGCGGCTGCCGTCGGCCTCCCTGACCGCCGCCACCACCTCCGGCCTTCTTCTCTGCCCTACGACGCCTGCCTGTCCTCCTGTTGCCGTCGTTTGTTGGTTGCGGGTTGAAGTGTAGGTTGCGGGTTTGTGGCGATTAGGGTTCAGCCTTGCCGTAGCCTTTTGCTGCCACCATTCCCGGCCAAACGAACCACCTTTCCCGGCCAGGCCATCTCCCCTTTCGTCGGCCCTTGTTTCTCCTCCGGTCACTTTCGTTTGAAGGGGCGTGACTGTGGAGGACGATTTGGAGAAGGGAGTACGTGCGGTGGATGTGGGTTGTTCTCTGGACGGCGGTTGGTGCTGGTGGCCTCTCTCTGCCGTCTGCGACCTAGCCATTAACACGGCACGCGCCGTCTGTGGAAGTTCGCCGTCGTTGTCCGGTTCTTTCCCGTTGGGTGGAGTTTTGTTACTCTAGCCCTGCCCGTCTTTATTATGGGGAGCATTGTTTGTGGTCTTGCCAGGGTGTCCAGCAGGGTGATCCTTTAGGGCCGTTGCTTTTCGCTTTGGTTTTGCAACCCTAGTGTGCAACATCCGGGATTCCTTTGATCTTACTTTGCAAGCGTGGTATTTGGATGATGGCACCATTGTTGGGGACACTTTAGAGGTGGGGAGAGTTTTGGATTTGATTATGGCAGATGGGCCTCGTTTCGGTCTCCATCTTAATGTGGCTAAGACTGAGGTCTTTTGGCCTATTGAGGATCCTCGGAGTCGGCTACCCGGTGTTTTCCCCCCTTCTATTGCTCGGCCCTTACGTGGTGTCTCTGTTTTGGGTGGGCCTGTCAGTACTTGTCCCATTTTTGGCAGTGAGCTTGTGGCGAGGAGAGTGACTAAGACCGTTGAGCTTATGGACTTAGTCGCGAGGATTGAGGACCCGCAATGTCTGGTATTTCTTCGGGCAAGGAGGTTGATATTGGTTTGGTTGACGGGCATGGCGGATCTCTTCGTCCGGCGGATTTGCTACTTTATTCGTGGGACAGAGGGCGTGATGTGTGTGTTGATTTGACAGGGTCTTCCCCCTTGACTCAGACTGGGATGTCTGATTTTGTGCCGGGACGGGTTGTTGCTGATGCTGCTCAGCGCAAATGTACTAAGTATAGGGATTTATGCACGACTGCTGGCTATGGTTTCCTACCCTTCTCTTTCTCTTCGCTTGGGGGGCTGGGCTCGGATGCTGTTGACTTGCTCAAGCGGATCCAGAAGTTCTCGGTATCTCAGGATGCTGGGGCTCGGGTGGCCGCTTATATCTTTACTAGGATTAGCTTTGCTATAGCTAAGGGGGTGGGGGCCCAGATTGTCTCTCGGCTCCCCACCAACTTCATGTAAACTTTTCATTTTATTTTATTTTAATGAAAGCTGCGCGCATCTTAAAAAAAAAAAAAAAAAAAAAAAAAAAAAAAAAAAAAAAAAAAAAAAATAATAATAATAATAATAATAATAATAATAATAATAATAACAACAATACATACCAATTCTCGAATGCGTGATATTGAGACGCTATTAGCCGAAGGCATCATGGGCTATGGTTTGGTGGACGGGGTGAAAGAGAACTGCACAATTACTAATTGGTGACTGAAAGAGGGAGATAGAGACGGAATTGAGAAGTGAAGTGATTGACTGAACAATCATGAGATGGAGATGGATCCATTCAAAATCGATGAAGAGCGAGATGGAGGGAGACTGAAGGCATCATGAGTTGTTGAGGATTGAGAAGTGAAGAAGGAGACGGAACTGAGCAGAAGAGAGTGACGCCCTAAATGACCTAAAGGAGTGAGTGAGAGGGTGTGACGGAAGGCAGAGATTGAAAGTGTGAAATCAAAGGGTTGGAAGGGCCTTAGAAGGGCACTGTTGCTAAGCAACAGTAGTATGGGGTTGTTTCTTTTTAATAGGGTATAGATAATGAATTAATTAAACCAAATAATAATTTAAAACTAGATTTAATGGAAAAATATTGAAGTATTGCGAAAAAATAACCGGACCCGATGACGACCCGACCCAAACCCGACCCGACCCGATGTATCATTTGACCCGAATATGACCTGACCCGATAACGACCCGAACCCGACCCGACCCGAAAGGGTTTTCTGACCCGATACGGCTCGAACCCGATACGACCCGAACCCGATATGACCCGACCCAAACCCGACCCGACTGACCCGATTGCCACCCCTACTCACAAGTAACATGTGATTATGACATGAATAGTAATCCTAAAATCATTTTACTCAACACTACACTCCACCAATTTGCATAGCAATAAAATAAGAAGAAAAATCACTCTCTTGGTGATCAAAGGGGCCGGCCCTCTTGGCTATAAATAGAATAATTGTTGTTCAATTTATCACGAGTTCATTCTTGCTTATTTTTCATTCATCTCTCAAAACTCATCTTCTCTCTAAAACTCTCAAATACTAATATTTACTAAGTATTACTAGTGTAGTAATATATTCTAATATTAGTAGTATAATATCTATCTGATTATCTAGTTAATAATAAGGGTAGATTATTTGGTGTCATCTTGGTGCAACTTGAAGGAGGTCTTCTAGTTTGGAGATTATTCTTGTTCATCCATATTAATAGCTCAAGAACAACAAGAAGGAGTTCTTGTTGTGCCCATTTTATTTCCATATCAATGTGAGGAAATTTCTTCTTTTATATAAATGTCTTTATATTTGCATACATATTACATAGATCATTAAATACTAAATTAACAAGTAATTTAGTAACTAATTATAGGAGTCTAATTAAGGTTTATGGACTTTCAAACTAATCACCCTAAAATTACACTACAAAACCGGTGCACCCCACTTAAAATGGGTGTCCATTTTATTTTTGCAATTTGTCATTTGTCACAAATATGACATGTAACATTTAATCTTTGCTTATAAATGAGCATTTAACCAATTTAAATGCAATTTCATAACAAATAAATTAGACTTAACATTTTAAGTCATATTTTATAATTACATGTAAATAAAATGGATCATCTCATATTTGGTTAATATAATCCACAACAATTTGTAATTATAATCAACCACTTTTTCTTATTTCAAATGTTTCATAAACATAATGCATTCTTAGTAATATAATAATTAAATTACTAAAATGAATATTCTTTAATCATATTACAATAAGATATATTTCTTATTACAATATAAACTTGGTTCAATTTAAGGGATTAATTAATCTGTATCGCTATACAATTAATTAATGTACATGATTGGGGATTGTCCTTTAGGTGTGACCTCAAGGGATCAATTGATCACCACCGTCATACGACAGTAACGTCAAACTCTATTGAGCCAATCGTTACCGATTTATGTTGACCAGTTGACTATAATATTCATCATCCCTTTGTGTTCTTATTAATGAGATTTAATTATGTGATCGCACTATTGTTGAGGACATTTACTCCAACAATCTCCCACTTGTCCGAGACAAGTGTGCGTCACCAATTATCTTGTCCTATTACCATCTCCCACTCAATGCAAGGTGTCTTGCAGGTCTTACTTGCATTTGATCATATCAAGAGTTGTTTCCTCGATCTGGAGAGTAACTGTCTGACCGGAATTATCTATCATAGATACGTTCCGAGCGTGACCTCGCATTTTCAGCTTACTCCTCCTCGAGTGGCCTTGAGATTTTAAAACAACCCGGACAAGGGGTGGGCAATTCCTATCGCACTATTCCCTTTGCATAGCCACAACTCATCATGACCCAAAAGATGCCCATTTGACCCCAGTTACGAAGGTCGTAGAGCATAAATCAAAGTCACTCTGATATTGTGCCACCTTAGGTGAACAGTCTTTAGTCAAAGAATTGACTCAAAAAGAATACTATAGTAGTTCTTGCGACGACCAGGCTACAAGAGTTACCAGAACTCTATAAGCGGTCACTGCCCGGCAGATTGTCCCTTACAGTCTGTCTATCTGATCGACTGGTCTTCCCTTATGACCTTATGACACTTGAACTTGCCATCACTCTCATCACACTCTACTCACTTGGAGACGTCACCTCATATAAGTAACTACGGGCCAATGCTATGTTAATACAGTCCACTTTAATGGGGTTCAAAATTATTGTCTCTACAACCCATTTGGATATAACAAAGCACAAAACGAGTTTTAAAAACTCAAACGATAAATGTGATTATCATATATGAACAATCTACACAATTTTATTGCTTCATATCATATAATCTAAAGTTTATTTTGTCCATGACAATTCATGACGATCTTATTAAATGCAATAAAGGCTTGGGTAGTGAATATACCATATATTCATTTATTCCAACCTTGTGAATTGCTTTTTCCTCCCATCCAACGTTATTCCTAATAACATGAATTCATCTACGTACATGTCTAGATCTCTATCTAGTGTTGGGCTTTTTAACTTGAAAGATGTTCCCACTTGTTATCATGATAACTGATAGGTATTTAGGTGGAAGGATCTACTATTAGTTCCTTGTAAGACACCTCATCCTCATCATAATGTACTAGGTCTCTATTTGTAGAATTTATAATGATTGACTATTCAATCATCCCTTTAGTTATTCGCTTCCTGTATAACAAAGGTACGCCTAGGATTCAGATAAATCCTTATAAGTTTGGAAATTTTGGTTTGTGTAACCTCTACCACATATCCAAATTTTCTCTACCAAACACAAGAATGTATCCCTAGTTCTCCTTGAGAACTCTATGGATGTTCTTGTTGGCTATCCAATTACACTCATGTGGATTGATTTGTTATGGGCTTGTCATGCTCCTAGCATACAATTTATTTAGTTACGTGTATTTAATGGCATACATGATTGGCCTAGTGGCGAAAACATTAGTACTCATGAGATCAACAACTCTTAGGTTCAGTGGATGACTATGACCCCTTTATAGTGATCCCACTTTCATCAATATGAATAACCTATTTTAACTTGTTGAAATAGATAAAGGATCTTATCAATATAAGACACTTTTTAAATGCCAAGCTAAAATCTTCTATTCCACAATAGATTTTGATTTTAGTATACATGTTGCCCTCTTTCATCCAACATTAAAATCCAACCACTCCTTTCAAAAAGGTAATATGAATATGTCACTCTCAATGAGTGATACGTCGTTTACGTGGAAAACAATTTCTCCCACTGAACTTCATGTCTTTACATGATAGCTTTAACTCCCTCTGAACTTCATGTCTTTACATGACTTTAACTCCCACTGAACTTCATGTCTATACATGACCTTTCGAAAAATCGAGTGAAACTTTTCTTATATCTTATAATAGCAAAATCATAACCTCTTGGTAAATACCTTAGGCTTGTGTCATGTACACATCCTATTCCAAATCCCTATTTGGACATGTGGTTTTGTTGTGTATCTTGTACACACTTACTATGAGGTATTTCACTGATGATTCGGATCTAAGCATAGTTACGTATTAACTTAGCTTTTGAAGACATCTACATGTCTATCCATGCAACTATAATTGGACAACTCCAAATAAAACATTTTCTTTGCATAAATTCCATTTAGTTTCATAAGTCTCTTATTTTAGAAAATCGAATCATAAAATTTCTAGGTGCTTCCACTTCATAGATCATAATCTTATTATATCAAGAACTACGTTCTTTTGGTCTCATCACTAGTCTAAGGATTCACCAAAGAATGCTTTGTTTTGGTCTCCTCACTAGTCTTGAGTCTAACCTAAGAACATTTTCTTTTGGTTTCCTCACTAGTTCCTAACTAGTTTTACGTTGTGGCTTTTTTTCTCCCACTCTATCTTTAGAAAAATACAACTATTTTCTTTAAAGATAGCCTTATGAGCCACAAATAATTTTGTACTCATACTTGTGAGGGAGGTAGAAGTAACACAACATGACCTTAAGTGATCTATTAAAGATTTTATTGTAAGGACATCGAATCTTAGCTTCAAAATAGACTAATTCTATAAGCCAAAGAGATGGACTCACATTCATGTTATTTACTATCTTTATAAGTGGTGTGGCCAGTTGGTTTGGTAGATACCCTCTTTTGAGTTCAATAACTCAATTTGACTTAACAATTGATCTTTCAAAGTAAGAATCGAATTCTTAGCCTTTTATTATAATGACCCAATCATCATAATACTAATATGATGAATTAGAGTCGAAACAATTTATGCTATTTGTGTAAGTAGAGTATAATGACAAGTTTTAGAAAGAAAAAGTTTCCATAAACCGAGTGACTTGGGTTGAAAACCAAGTCACTAATATCCAATTACAACCAAATGTTAATAAAAGGAAATAGACATGTGACACCCTCAAATTTGCGGAAAGATAAACAAGTAATTTAAATAAATAAAAGATTAGAATACGTTTCTAATAGGTTCACTTTAGTGAAAATCGGTAAATTTTAAAACCGGAACCTACTATTAAATATATTCACCATAACAAAGGTGTCTTAAAGAAAAAGGTTCATAACAAAAAGGAAATAATATTATACATAAAAATTATCTGAAACGGGAGACATATCTTCCGTATAAATATGGAAATAAAAGAGTGTATAATATATAAAATCCTAAGAACCGAATATAGGTCCAAGGTAAATACTTCGCTCGCTAGCTCGTCAATGTACCCAAGTATGCATCACGAACCTGCCAACCGCATTAAATATAAACCCGGAAGCCACAGTCAGTGGGGAGTAACTCCGAGTTCTCCCAGCCACGAAATGTCGAGTTTAATAAAACATGAATAACATAAAAGAGATGTATATGGAAAATACAAAGCTTTAACATGTACGGTATGCTTTTCATGTTATGAAACAATTAACTAACATATAACCTAGCATATGAAGGATAAGCTACTCATGCAAGCTATCATGTGAATCCGTTAACAATCTATACTACGAGGTAGGGAAGTTGGTATGCTGGCTCAGAGGTTACATTTAAAACATGGCCCTGATACACTCAAACCCTAATCATACAAGATATCATGTGAATCAGTTAACATCCGGTAATCCAAACTCTATCAACCTTAGCCGGCTTGCATCTCACCTTCTAAGATTCATAAAATCATCAAACATGAAAGACCAATACGTCTATAAACAGGCATAAGTTCTTAGGACAGTCAATAGTCGACTTCTGTAACTCGAGGCTATACCACAAGGTAGGAAAAACATCCTAGTCCTAGACTGATCAGACCTAGCGACAACAGCTAACCCATTCCCTGTCTCATGACCAACAGTACATGAGAATCTCTACTAGGCGACCCCCTAAGCAGAGTTGGCTAGTACTTAAGCTGGCTCCATTCCCAAAGTGGAACTCTTAGGCAGCCATGCTCCGACTTGGAGATAAACCCCCCAGGCCGGAACACAAAAGCTATCAAGCAGTGAACTATATACTCGTTACAGATAGTAAGGCCTATCTATGACATGGTCCAAGATACTCATTTAGAATTAGAATGGTCAAGACGCCATATACTCATAATTCTCTATGGGTACTTAGTCAACACGACACCAACCATATAACCAAACAGTCACGGAAAAACTTCCTATCATGTGACTAATTGCATATAAATCATAATCAAATATCATATCGCCTCATATCTACTAAGGCTAATTTATTAATTAAATACCACCTTACTTGAAGACAAATCCCCGACCCGAGTCCCGCGACGGGTCATCAGTCAAAACGGGACTGACTAGATCTTAGTTTGACCAAACCCATTTGGTCAAACCGGCCAGAAACAGAGTCTTTACCACATAGACTTGAACATAAAATCATCATATTCATTTCATGCTATTTTATTCCATCTTCTAACATGTGAATTATTAAATCTTACGAAAACCCGCTTGACTTAAAGGATATCAAATTAAACTACAATCTCGTATATTTCTAACATGTGAGAAATAATAATCTTATGAAAACCTTTTAAATAAATAATTTACTTATTAAAATTTCCCACTTGTTAAATATTACAAAACACGATAAAATAACAATAACTCAAAAACCGTCACAAGTCCAAAGGGGACCCACGGCCTGTTTTGGGCCGAGACAAGAACCGGGCCTGGACTGGGCCCACGGGCCTGGTTTGGCTGTTTTGTCGACTTTCCTAAAAACCGTTTCTTAATATTTCCCGCATGCTTAACATATTTAAAACCCGTCAAAACAACAACAAAACAATCAAGTATCGACACAAACCCAAAGGACCAACCACGGACCAATCCAGACCGGGTCTGAACCGGCCTGGACCGGCCTGAACCGGCCTGGTTTGGGTCGGTTTTCAGCCACCCTTACACGGTCACCACCCACAAACAACCCCAAATTATTCCTAACATGTTTTAATTAACAACATCCATTTTAAACAACCAATTCATCCATCATGCATACAAAAATCATGATTATGAACAAATCATCCAACATGTCAAAAACATTAAACATGTTAAAAATTCATACCACATAATAATAATAACTACTTATCATGTTACTACTTAAAACCGTAAATAACAATCATATAAACAAAAACAAAAGATATGTAACATTAATTCGTCGAGTAACTCGGAATCGTTACCTTAGCTAGCACAAAATCAATTAGCACTAAAATAAGAACTAAAGAAACCCGTCTACTAATCTTCTTCTAAAATATACGAGTCACCAAACTCGTCTTCATAATCTTCTCCTTTAAGAAATGACAAGAATAACATTATTAGAATTAAAACTTGATTTCAACAATTAAAGTGTTGAAAACGATTTTGTCGGAATTGAAAATAAAACGTACGTGGAGATGGAGAGCGGAGAGGAGACTCTAGAAATATAAGTTAGGACGGATTTGAACAAGTAACGAAGGTTTTGTGACGATGTTGCTCAAGAACGATGAAGAACGCTCAAGAACACCAAGAACGATTTTGATTATATTAAAGAAGGTATTAATTAGATATTAAGTTGATTTAGTGTAAAATGAAAAGATAAGTGGTGAGTAAGAGTGGAGTGGGTGCCGTGTAAATATAGGGAAATAATGAGTCGGGTTTTGAAATTGTTGTTACGGGATTGACTCGGGTTTTATAATCACATTATGGTAATTGTTTAGATATTATTAGATATTAAGTTAATTTAATCAAATATCTATGTGACACCCTCAAATTTGCGGAAAGAAAAAAAATAATTTAACTAGATAAAAGATAAGAATACAATAAAAGGTGTCATAAATAAAAAGGGTTCATACAAAAGGAAAATAATATTATACATAAAAATTATACAAGACGGGAGACATATCTCCCGTATAAATACGGAAATAAAAGAGGGTATAATAATATACAATCTAAGAACCGAATATGGTCCAAGGTAAATACTTCTCTCGCTAGCTCGTCAATGTACCCCAAATGGCA
>JAIUZE010071984.1:0-31554 GCA_022085475.1 Heliosperma pusillum | reverse complement strand
GCAAATGAAGCACACAAACGGCTTGTTGAAGCAGCCAACCCCCGGATGAATAGGCATCTTGCATGTAAAGCAGACACGACCTTTAAGGTCGTTGTTGTGGCTCGGAACAAAGGGACGGTTTCTCTGATTAGCCGGTCCACTCTGGAAGTTTCTCCTCTTGTTTGGAAAAGAGGGAGAAAAAGAAGGTCGAGAAACAGGATAAAGAGGTCTCTTGCCATAAGAATTAGGCGCCACATAAGAAGTACGAGCCTCTTCGGCAATCGCCCGAATAGAACTCTCCGCCCAAATGGCATCATTATAGATCGAGACAAAAGAAGTAGAACCTCTACTGATCTTCCCCTTTATCTGGGGAGAAAGCTTTCCCAGATAAAAGAAGGCTTTGTCCTCCTCTACCCTAATAAGTCGAGTGGCATAATGAGCCAACTCATTGAACCGAGTAGTAAACTCCTGAACGGATAGTTTTTCTTGCTTGAAATCCATGAACTCTTTCAACTTTTGTTGTCTCAACTCATCGGGGTAAAACCTCGCTTCCAAAAGCTCACGGAAACGAGCCCACCCAAAATTAGGCTCCAACTTAGCGGTAGGACCTGAAAGAGTCCACCACTGATCCGCTTCCTTCTCTAAGAAGTGAGAAGCTAGACGGACTTTGTCCTCTTCAAGGACATCATAAAGAGAAAAACTCTTCTCCATCTCTCGTAACCACACCGAAAGTTTAACGGGATCAACTTCGCCATCGTAGGTTTTGGCTTGGCTCCTCGATAGCTGTGAAGCAACCCACGTATCACTCCCGTGTCTCTCCCGATCAGGAACAGGAGTAGGAATCGGATTAGCCTGCTGGTTTTGCTGGTTTTGCTGGTTTTGGATAATTACGGTAAGAGCTGCTAAAATAGTGTTGTCAATCCTCGGAGCAATCTTGCAAATAAAACACAGATTAGTATTATCATTTAGCAAGAACAATAGAGACTACACAACATAAATCCACATCTACCCATCTTACCTTTAATCACGGTTTATTATTTTAAAGGTTCAGGTATTTATACAAGGCGTACACAAACGTGCGTCGGGAGCAAAATAGCTCTGATACCAACTGTGGAAACCCTAAATTTGCGGGAAGCGACAAGAAAAAAAAAAAATTTATTTAAATACTAAAAGATATAAAACATATACGAAGGTGTCATAAAATAAAAAGGTCATTACAAAACGGTAATAAAATTCTACAAAAGAAATATACAAGACGGGAGACATATCTCCCGTATAAGTACGGAAATAAAAGAGTGTCTAATAATATACAAACTATGAACCGAATATAGGTCCAAGGTAAATACTTCGCTCGCTAGCGCGTCCATGTACCCCAAATATGCAACACCACCTGTTCGACCGCATTAAATATAAACACGGAAGCCACAGTCAGTGGGGAGTAACTCCGAGTTCTCCCAGCCACGAAATGTCGAGTTTAATGAAACATGAAAAACATAAAAGCAATGTATATATAAAATACAAAACCGTAACACATATGATATGCTTTTCATGTTATGAAACAGTTAACTAACATATAACCTATCATATGAAAGCTATCATGTGAATTCGGTAATAAAATATAACCCGAGGGTAGGGAGTGGATGCTTGGCCTCAGCGGTTTACCATGTAAATGGCCCTGCTCGCTCAAACCCTAATCAAACATAATATCATGTGAATCAGTTAACAATCGGTAATCCAAACTCTATCAACCTTAGCCGGCTTGCATCTCACCTTCTAAGATTCATAGAATCATACAAACATGAAAGACCCATACTTCTACAAACAGGCATAAGTTCTTAGTCCAGTCAATAGTCGACTACTGTAACTCGAGGCTATACCACAAGGTAGGAAAACATCCTAGTCCTAGACTGATCAGACCTAGCGACAACAGCTATTCCATTCCCCGTCCCATGACATAACAGTCTATGAGAAACTCTACTAGGCGACCCCCTAAGCAGAGATGGCTAGTACTTAAGCTGGCTCCCTTCCCAAAGCGGAACTCTTAGGATGCCATGCCCCGACTTGGATATAACCCCACCAAGCCGGGACACAAACGCTATCAAGCGACAAACTCCGTATGCTCGTTAAAGATAGTACGGCCTTTCAATGTCGTGGTCCAAGCTACTCATTTAGAATTAGCATGGTCAAGACGCCATATACTCATAATTCTCTATGGGTACTTAGTCAACACGACACCAACCATATAATAAAACAGTCACGGGAAAAACATTCTATCATGTGACTAAGTGCATATCAATAATAATCAAATATCATATCGCCTCATATCTACTAAGGCTAATTCATAATTAAATACAACCTCACTTGAAGACAAATCCCCGACCCTAGTCCCGCGACGGGTCATCAGTCAAATCGGGGCTGACTAGATCTTAGTTTGACCAAACCCGTTGGATCAAACCGGCTAGAAACAGAGTCTTTATCACATAGACTTAAACATAAAATCAACATATACAATACATGTTATTTTATTAACTGCTAACTTGTGAATTATTATAACATACCAGAACCCCGTTTGACTTAACTGATATCCAATTAAACTACGATCTCGTCTTATAATTTCTAACATGTGAGAAATAATAATTTTATGAAAAACCTTTTTAATTTAAATATTTTACTTCTTAACATTTCCCACTTGCTAAATATTACAAAACACGATAAAAATGACGATAACTCAAAAACCGTCACAAGTCCCAAAGTGGGACCCACGGGCTGAGTTGGGCCGGACCCCACATGGGCCTGGATGGGCCCCACGGCCTGTTTTGACAAAATGGACTGTTTTGCTTTAATTTTCTAAAACCGATTTCTAATATTTTCCCGCATGCTTAACATAATTAAAACCCGTCAAAACAACAATTAAACAATCAAACATCGACACAACCCAAAGACCAAAACCCGGACCCACCATGGACCAACCCAGACCGGGTCTGAACCGGCCTGGACCGGTCTGGTTTGGTCCGGTTCACTCGGCCCTTTCACATGGTTCAAACAACACCACTTCTAAATTAATTCTAACATGTTTTTAATTAACAAACAACCATTTTAACAATATTCCATACAAAATCATAACTTATTAAAATCATCAAAATTTATCAAGAACACCAAACTTGTTAAATTTTCCTACCCAACATAAACTCATAACTTATTAAAAATCATCAAAATTTATCAAGAACACTAAACTTGTTAAAATTTCCTACACAACATAAAAATCATAACTTATGGAAAATCCTCAAAATTCATCAAGAACACTAAAACAACATAAAAATTCATACAACATAAAAATCATCAAGAACAATAAAACAACATGAAAATTCCATACAACATAAAAATCATCAAGAACAATAAAACAACATGAAAATTCCATACAACATAAAAATCATCAAGAACAATAAAACAACATAAAAAATTCCATACAACATAAAAATCATCAAGAACAATAAAACAACATAAAAATTCCATACAACATAAAAATCATCAAGAACAATAAAACAACATAAAAATTCCATATCATCTCATGTTACTACTAAAATCATAAATAACCATAACATGAATAAAAACTAAAAGTTATGTGACATTTATTCGTCGAGTAAAACGGAATCGTTACCTTAGCTAGAAAAATCAATTAGCACCAAAATAAGAAGTATAAACTAAGAAACCCGTCTTCTAATCTTCCCCTAATATATACGAGTCACCAAACTCGTCTTCAAAATCTGCCCCTATAAGAAATGACAAGAAAAACATTATTAGAAGTAAAAATAGATTTTCCATAATTAAAGTGTTGAAAACGATTTTGACGGAATTGAAAATAAACCGTACGTGAAGATGGGGAGCGAAGAGGAGAGTCTAGAAATATAAGTTAGGAAAGATTTAATTAAGAAATGAAGATTTTATGAAGGTTTTGCTCAAGAACGATGAAGAACAAATGATGAGCGACGAAGAACACGAAGAACAATTAAAGAAAGCGATATTTTGATCTTTATTTGATTTGTTGTAAAATGAAAAGTTGTTTGTGAGTAAGGAAGAGTGGGTTGAGCCGTGTGTTTATAGGCAAATAAGAATGTCGAGTTTTGAAATTGTTGTTACGTAATTGACTCGCGTTTAATAATTATTTTACGGTAAACGATTTAAATATAATTAACGATAAAGTTAATTACACTAAATATCAAGATATTATGTTATTAATAATCAAAAGAAAGACAAATATCTAGTCCTATTAGAGGACTTATGAGCCGTGTGAAATGATGAGGAGACGGATCCGATTTCGATCGTTTTGCGAAATTTTCGTTAACTGATCGATAAAGTGAAATAATATCTAGATATTATGATATATTAATCAAAAGTAATGAAAATATCAAGGTCTATTAGAGGAGAGGAAAGAGAGGAGAGCCGTGTGGGTTTGTGGCTTGTCGGGTCTGATTTTTTTCTCGATTTGCGTAATCTCCGTTGACGGATCGATAAAGTAACAAATATCTAAGATATTTGTATTAGTTTAATCGAATCAATTAAAATATCCTATTGTGAGTGGAAAACGATGACATGGGCGTGTGACTCATGCCAAAGTCGAGTTTCGATTTTGTTGCGCGTTTTACGATGAGTCGGGAATAGTTAAATGACGTTCGGTTAAAACCGGAAACGTTATTCTTTAAATTCCGAATAAATTCAAAATAATTATATTAAATTATGATAAATCTTAATAAATCTAAATAAAAATAAATCAACAATATTATTTTTTTAAATAAAATTTCGGTCTTCATACTTATGAGACGAGTCGGGAAAAGTCAACGGAAGTCAAAGTTGACTGAAAAGTCGAGAAAAGTCGAAGATGACTTAAAAGTCAAGAAAAGTTTAGGACGACTTAAAAGTCAAGAAAAAGTCAATGACGACTTTTAAAAGTCAAGGAAAAGTCAAAGACGACTTAAAAGTCAAGAAAAGTCAAAGATGACTAAAAACGGTCTTTTCATGAAATCTCTCAGAAATTCCAAATACGAACGCGGAATTTCAAAATAAGACTCAGAACAAAATTTCTATTTTAAAAACTTAAGTTCTCTGAAAAGTGTTAGTAAATATTTTTACTAGAAAAAATTCGGGTATATTTCGGGTTGTTACAATCACCCCTCCTTTTAAAAAGTTTCGTCCTCGAAACTTAGAAGAAGGAACGTAACATATATGTAGGTCTTATTTCAAAACTGTTAATAATATACTTGTAATATAAATATAGGATCTTATCAATGGAACGGAAGGTTCTCGTCGGCCGTTAAGAACATCGACGTCCCAAGTCAAAGACTTAACAATATACATTTTCGCATCAATAAATGAGAAAACTAGTTATCGAACGTCTCCAATAACAAGTCTCAACACTCCTTGACGGTAAAATACTTGAAATCATAAAACATTTCTAAAAGCTTTTAATTCAAAAATTCCATAGTAAAAGCAATAACACTACTATCTATACCTAAACTTCTAACTAAAGCTTCTAATATCCTATCTATACGAGATGACAATTGATAGAAGGAACGAAATATTCGAAAGAATAAATCGAATAGAAAGAAGAAAGAAAGAAGGAAAGAATAAAGAAAAACGAAGGACGAACCCCAATACTATCTCCCCTCTATGAAAATTCTAATGTCGACAGTAACTCGACAATACTAACTGTACAAGTAAACTAGTCCTCAAGGGCGTGCAATATATCCTCAACATTTCAATCATCGGATTCCTACCAAGATATTTCATAAGCATGCCACACCGAGTAGCAACTCCCAATTATTCCAATTCAATAAAAATCTTCTAAGGTCCATCAAAACTCTTATTGGAAGCCATCATCAAAATATGTATAATTAGGGAAACAATGCCGCTAACAACCCCAAAGTAAAGGAGACTTACTATGAAATCCTTTGATCCAATTTATTCCAAAAATTCATTACCTCAACTTATTTACAATGAATCCTCTCATCCTCCAAAGTTGAATCTCGAAACCTCAAAGAGATTAGTCACACAAAACTCGATTCACTTCACGTTTGCCAAACATAGGGCAATGTGACCGTAATTAATTTATTTATCTCTTCCAAACTCTCAATACATCGGTTTTCGCTTATGTCGATATTCCTCCAGTTGTGTCATCAAATCCAAATTCCACAAAGTATTGATTCCCGTTAGGGTCCAACCTTTAACGACAACAAATCCTCAAGTAACATTAAAATCACTCAATTTTCTAACCACTACTACAACTATTATTAAGCTTATTTCGATCCTCAAAAGATATTGCAACTTCAAGCTTTCATATTTTAAAACCACTAGGATAGTTTCTTCCTAAACTTATTCTCCATTTTCCATAATCATTTAAACACGAAACTAGCTCCATAGGATGGTTAGGTATCATATTTGAAACGCCTTCAAAACACCTCTACTAACCCTTACGATAGCTAAAAGACAATTACCTCTCAAGAGAGTAGGGATAAAAGATCATGATATTAGGAACATTAGGAAGCATTATTAAAGACTAAGATAAGATGAAAAAGACGAAGGCGAAAAAGGAAAACGAGGCTGAGGAAGAGACAAAGAAGCTCCTGTATCTAATAAAATTAAACACAGATTTCATAAATTGAAACGTACCAGTCACCAGGTCTGGTTGAGCATCGGCCTCAGCGCGGCTCATGACGAAAATTCGACCCTTCGGTCTCCCAGATGTAGCTGGTGTAGAAGCTATCATCTTCCTATCAGGACATACAAATGACTTGTGTCCCGGTTTCAGACCAGTAAAGCATACAATTGGCTTGTTGAAACAGCCAACACCTGGATGCATAGGCATCTTGCACGCAAAACAGGTACGACCCTTAGGATCGTTGTTGTTGCTCGGGACAAATGGACGGTTTGTCGGATGTGCCTGTCCACTCTGAAAGTTCCTCCTCTTGTTTGGAAAAGAAGGAGAAAAGGAAGGTCGGGAAGTAGGATATAGAGGTCTCTTGCCAAAGGCATTAGGAGCTACTAACGAAGTACGGGCCTCCTCGGTAATCTCCCGAATAGAACTCTCCGCCCATAAGGCATCATTGTAAATCGAGACAAAAGAAGTAGAACCCCTACTTATCTTCCCCTTCACCTGAGGAGATAGCTTTCCTAAGTAAAAGAAAGCTTTGTCCTCCTCCCTAGAAATAAGTCGAGTGGCATAATGAGCCAACGCATTAAACTTGCTGGTGAACTCTTGAACCGAAAGAATCCCCTGTTTAAAATCAATGAACTCTTTCAACTTCTGTTGCCTTAGTTCATCCGGATAAAACCTCGTCTCCAATAGTTCCCGGAAACGAGTCCACCCGAAATTAGGCTCCAACTTCGCAGTAGGACCAGAAAGAGTCCACCACTGATCCGCTTCCCTCACTAAGAAGTGAGAAGCAAGACGGACCTTATCCTCTTCAAGGACATCATACAAAGCAAAATTCTTCTCCATTTCCCGTAACCACTCAGAAAGTTTGACGGGATCAACTTCGCCATCGTAGGTTTTGGCTTGGCTCCTCGATAGCTGTGAAGCAACCCACGTACAACTCCCGTGTCTCTCACGGTCAGGAATAGGAGTAGGAATCGGATTTGCCTGCTGGTTTTGCTGGGTTTGCTGGTTTTGGATAATAACGGTAAGAGCTGCTAAAATAGTGTTGTCAATCCTCGGAGGCATCTTTGCAAAATAAAACACAGATTAGTACTTATCATTTAGCAAGAACAAAGAGACTACAACATAAATCCTAATCTACCCATCTTACCCTTCTATCTCACGGTTTATTATTTTATTAAGGTCAAGTTATTTATACAAGGGTACACAAACGTGCGTCGGGAGCAAAATAGCTCTGATACCAACTGTGACACCCTCAAATTTGCGGAAAGAAAAAAAATAATTTAAATACATACTGAAGGTGTCCGAAATAAAAAGGTCATTACAAAACGAAATAATATTATACAAAAGAAATATACAAGACGGGAGACATATCTCCCGTATAAATACGGAAATAAAAGAGTGTATAATAATATACAATCTAAGAACCGAATATAGGTCCAAGGTAAATACTTCACTCGCTAGCTCGTCAATGTACCCCAAATATGCATTCACCACCTGTTCGACCGCATTAAATATAAACACGGAAGCCACAGTCAGTGGGGAGTAACTCCGAGTTCTCCCAGCCACGAAATGTCGAGTTTAATGAAAACATGAATAACATAAAAGCAATGTATATGGAAAATACAAAACTTAAACATATATGATATGCTTTTCATGTTATGAAACAGATAACTAACAAATAACCTAGCATGTGAAAGCTATCATGTGAGACCGATAATAAACTATAACTCGAGGTAGGGAAGCTGGTATGCTATCTCAGAGGTTCCTCTCAGAAACATGGCCATGATACACTCAAACCCTAATCAACACGTAATCATGTGAATCAGTTAACAACCGTTAATCCAAACTCTATCAATCCTAGCCGGCTTGCATCTCAACCTTCCTTCTAGAACTCATTAGATCATACAACATTGAAAGACAAATACGTTCTACAAACAGGCATAAGTTCTTAGAACCGTCAATAGTCGACTTCTGTAACTCGAGTCTATACCACAAGGTAGGAAAACATCCTAGCCCTAGACTGATCAGACCTAGCGACAACAGCTAACCCATTCCCTGTCTCATTACCTAACCGTACATGAGAAACTCTGCTAGGCGACCCCCTAAGCAGAGATGGCTAGTACTTAAGCTGGCTCCCTTCCCAAAGCGGAACTCTTAGGACGCCATGCCCCCGGCTTGGTATCAAAGGCCCAAGCCAGTGACACAAAAGCTATCAAGTGTAAACTCCATATGCTCGTTAAAGATAGTACGGCCTATCGATGTCATGGTCCAAGATACTCATTTAGAATTAGAATGGTCAAGACGCCATATAATCATAATTCTCTATGGGTACTTAGTCAACACGACACCAACCATATAATTAAACAGTCACAGAAAAACATCCTATCATGTGACTAATTGCATATAATCATATTCAAATATCATATCGCCTCATATCTACTAAGGCTCATTCATTCATTCATTAAAATAAAACCTTACCTGAAGACAAACCCCCGACCCTAGTCCCGCGACGGGTCATCAGTCAAATCGGGGCTGACTAGATCTTAGTTTGACCAAACCCGTTGGATCAAACCGGCTAGAAACAGAGTCTTTATCACATAGACATTAAACATAAAAAATCAACATATTCAATACATGTTATTTTATTAACTTCTAACATGTGAATTATTATAACATACCAGAACCCCGTTTGACTTAACTGATATCCAATTTAAACTACAATCTCGTCTTATAATTTCTAACATGTGAGAAATAATAATTTTATGAAAAACTTTTAAATTAAATATTTTACTTATTAATATTTCTCACTTGCTAATTATTACAAAACGCGATAAAAATGACGATAACTCCAAAAACCGTCACAAGTCCCAAAGTGGGACCCACGGGCTGAGTTGGGCCGGACCCCACATGGGCCTGGATGGGCCCACGGGCCTGTTTTGGCAAAATGGGCTGTTTTGGCCTTTTTAACGGTTTTACTAAAAACCGTTTCTAATTATTTCCCGCATGCTTTAACATAATTAAAATCCGTCAAAACAACAATTAAACAATCAAACATCGACACAACCCAAAGACCAAAACCCGGACCCACCATGAACCAGCCCAGACCGGCCTGGACCGGGCCTGAACCGGCCTGGACCGGCTGGTTTTGGGTCCGGTTCACAGCCTACCTCCACGGTTCAACCACCACCAATTCCACATCAATTCTAACATGTTTTTAATTATCAAACACCCATTTTTAAACATCCAATTTAACCATCCAACATGCAACAATCATCATCATGAAGAAATCATAAAAAAATATAACAAGGACACCAACATATTCATAAATTCCTACAACCTAATAAAATCAACCACTTATCATGTTACTAACTAAAATCATAAAACCATAATCATATGATCAAAAACTAAAGATGAACCAAAAACTAAAGTAAACCAAAGCTATGTAACATTTATCCGTCGAGTAACTCGGAATCGTTACCTTAGCTAGCTAAAATCAAGTAGCACCAAAATAATAAGAACTAAGAACTAAGAAACCCGTCTTCTAGTCTTCTCCTAAGATATACGAGTCACCAAACTCGTCTTCATAATCTTCCCCTATAAGAAATGACAAGAAAACATTATTAGAACTTAAAATATGATTTTCCATAATTAAAGTCTTGAAAACGATTTTGACGGAATTGAAATAAAACCGTACGGGAAGATGAGGAGCGAAGAGGAGAGTCTAGAAATATAAATTAGGATGGATTTAATTAAGAAATGAAGATTTTATGAAGGTTTTGCTCAAGAACGATGAAGAACAAATGATGAACGACGAAGAACACGAAGAACGATCAAATAAAGTGATGTTTTGATCTTAATTTGATTTGTTGTAAAATGAAAAGTTGTTTGTGAGTTATGATGAGTGGTGGAGCCGTGTGTTTATAGGCAATTAAGGATGTCGGATTTTGAATTTGTTGTTACGTAATTGACTCGCGTTTACTAATTATTTTACGGTAAACGATTTAATATAATTAACGATAAAGTTAATTACAACAAATATCTAGATATTATGATTATTGTATCAAAAGAAATGAAAATATCAAGGGCTATTAGAGGGAGGTTGAGCCGTGTAGAATTGTGTTTGTCGGATCAGTTTTGTAAACGATTTGCGTAATTTTCGTTAACTGATCGATAAAGTGAATAAATATCTAGATATTTTGATTAGTTTAATCAAAATAAATAAAATATCTAATGGTGAGTGGAAAGCGATGACACGCGCGTGTGACTCATGCCAAAGTCGAGTTTCGATTTTGTTTCGCGCTTTACGATGAGTCGGGAATAGTTAAATGACGTTCGGTTAAAACCGTAAACGTTATTCTTTAAATTCAGAATAAATTCAAAATAATTATATTAAATTAGGATAAATCTTAATAAATCTAAATAAAAATAAATCAAAAATATTATTTTTTTAAATAAAATTTCGGTCTTCAAACTTATGAGGCGAGTCGGGAAAAAGTCAACGGAAGTCAAAGTTGAATGAAAAGTCGAGAAAAGTCGAAGATGACTTAAAAGTCAAGAAAAGTTTATGACGACTTAAAAGTAAAGAAAAGTCAATGACGACTTTAAAAAGTCAAGAAAAGTCAAAGACGACTTAAAAGTCAAGAAAAGTCAAAGATGACTAAAAACGGGATTTTCATGAAATCTCTCAGAAATTCCAAATACGAACTCGGAATTTTAAAATAAGACTCCGAACAAAAATTCCTATTTTAAAAACTTAAGTTCTACTGAAAAGTGTTAGTAAATATTTTCACTAGAAAAATAGGGTATATTTCGGGTTGTTACAATGATGAAAATCCGACCCTTAGGTCTCCAAGAAATAACCGGTGTAGAAGCTGTCTTCATCCTATCAGGACAAACGTTAGCCTTGTGTCCCGGTTTCTGACAAATAAAGCACACAAATGGCTTGTTGAAGCAGCCAATACCGGGATGCTCAGGCAACTTGCACCAAAAGCAGATACGACCCTTAAGATCGTTGTTGTTGCTCGGAACGAATGGACGGTTACTTCTAGTTGCTTGTCCACTCTGAAAGTTCCTCCTCTTGTTTGGGAAAGAAGGAGAAAAGGAAGGTCGGGAAGTAGGATATAACGGTCTCTTGCCATAAGAATTAGGAGTAACATACGAGGAACGAGCCTCGTTGGCAATCTCCCGAATAGAACTCTCTGCCCATAGAGCATCGTTGTAAATAGAGACAAAAGAAGTAGAACCCCTACTGATCTTTCCCTTCACCTGAGGAGAAAGCTTTCCTAAGTAAAAGAAGGCCTTGTCTTCCTCCCTCAAAATAAGCCGAGTGGCATAATGAGCCAACTCGTTGAACTGGGTTGTGAACTCCTGAACTGATAGTTTTCCCTGTTTGAAGTCCATAAACTCCTTCAGTTTCTGCTGCCTCAACTCATCCGGGTAAAACCTCGCCTCCAATAGTTCACGGAAACGGGTCCAACCAAAATCAGGTTCCAACTTAGCAGTAGGACCAGAAAGAGTCCACCACTGATCAACTTCCTTCACTAAGAAGTGGGAAGCAAGACGGACTTTATCCGTTTCCAGAACATCATAAAGAGAAAAGCTCTTCTCCATTTCACGTATCCACCCCGAAAGCTGAATGGGATCTACCTCACCACCATAGGTTTTGGCTTGGCTCCTAGATAGTTGTGAAGCAACCCATGAACAACTTCCGTGTCTCTCACGGTCGGGAGGAGGATTAGGAATAGGATTCGCCTGTTGATTTTGCTGATTTTGCTGGTTCTGAATAATAACAGTAAGAGCGGCTAAGATCGTGTTGTCAATTCTCGGAGGCATCTTGCAAAATAAAACACAGATTAGTACTTATCATTTAGCAAGCACAAAGAGACTACAACATAAATCCTAATCTACCCATCTTACCATTCTATCTCACAAGTTTATTATTTTATTAAGGTCAAGTTATTTATGCAAGGGTACACAAACGTGCGTCGGGAGCAAAATAGCTCTGATACCAACTGTGACACCCTCAAATTTGCGGAAAGATAAACAAGTAATTTAATAAATAAAAGATGAGAATACGTTTCTAATAGGTTCACTTTAGTGAAAATCGGTAAATTTTAAAACCGGAACCTACTATTAAATATATTCATCATAACAAAGGTGTCTTAAAGAAAAAGGTTCATAACAAAAGGAAATAATATTATACATAAGAATTATCCAAAACGGGAGACATATCTTCCGTATAAATACGGAAATAAAAGAGTGTATAATAATATACAATCCTAAGAACCGAATATAGGTCCAAGGTAAATACTTCGCTCGCTAGCTCGTCAATGTACCCAAGTATGCATCACAAACCTGCCAACCGCATTAAATATAAACACGGAAGCCACAGTCAGTGGGGAGTAACTCCGAGTTCTCCCAGCCACGAAATGTCGAGTTTAATAAAACATGAATAACATAAAAGAGATGTATATGGAAAATACAAAACCTTAACATATACGATATGCTTTTCATGTTATGAACAATTAACTAACATATAACCTATCATATGAAAGCTATCATGTGAATCCGATAACAATCTATAACACGAGGTAGGGAAGCTGGTATGCTGGCTCAGAGGTTACATTTTTAAAACATGGCCCTGATACACTCAAACCCTAATCAAACAAGCTAATCATGGTGAATCAGTTAACAACCGGTAATCCAAACTCTATCAACCTTAGCCGGCTTGCCATCTCACCTTCTAAGACTCATAGAATCATCAAAAACATGAAAGACCAACTTCTAGAAACAGGCATAAGTTCTTAGCGACGTCAATAGTCGACTTCTGTAACTCGAGGCTATACCACAAGGTAGGAAAACATCCTAGTCCTAGACTGATCAGACCTAGCGACAACAGCTATTCCATTCCCCGTCCCATGACCAAAAGTACATGAGAAATCTCTACTAGGCGACCCCCTAAGCAGATTGGCTAGTACTTAAGCTGGCTCCATTCCCAAAGTGGAACTCTTAGGCCGCCATGCCCCGACTTGGAGATAAACCCCCCAGGCCGTGACACAAAAGCTATCAAGCAGTGAACTATATACTCGTTAAAGATAGTACGGCCTATCAATGTCATGGTCCAAGATACTCATTTAGAATTAGAATGGTCAAGACGCCATATACTCATAATTCTCTATGGGTACTTAGTCAACACGACATATATCATACAATCAAACAGTCACGGAAAAACTTCCTATCATGTGACTAATTGCATATAAATCATATTCAAATATCATATCGCCTCATATCTACTAAGGCTCATTCCTTAATTAAATAAAACCTTACTTGAAGACAAATCCCCGACCCGAGTCCCGCGACGGGTCATCAGTCAAAACGGGGCTGACTAGATCTTAGTTTGACCAAATCCGTTTGGTCAAACCGGCTAGAAACAGAGTCTTTAGCAATTAGACTTGAACATAAAATCATCATATTCATTCATGCTATTTTATTCCAACTTCTAACATGTGAATTATTAAAATCATACGAAAATCCGCTTGACTTAAAGGATATAAAATTAAACTACAATCACGTATTATAATTTCTAACATGTGAGAATTTATAATATTATGAAAAAATACTTTTAATTAAATAATTTACTTATTAAAATTTCCCACTTGCTAAATATTACAAAACACGATAAATTAACAATAAACTCAAAAACCGTCACAAGTCCAAGGAAGGGAACCCACGGGCTGTTTTGGGCCGAACATGACACGGGCCTGGACTGGGCCCACGGGCCTGGTTTGGGCCTGTTTTGGGTCGATATTTTTAAAACCGTTTCTTAATATTTCCCGCATGCTTAACATATTTAAAACCCGTCAAAACAACAACGAAACAATCAAGTATCGACAAAAACCCAAAGGACAAATCCCGGACCAATCCAGACCGGCCTGGACCGGGCCTGAACCGGCCTGAACCGGCCTGGTTTGGGCTGGTTTTTCAGCCATTCTCCACGGTTCTACCAACAACCAATCCCCAATTATTTCTAACATGTTTTAATTTACAAACATTCATTTTTAACAATCCATTTAACCATCATTCATACAAAAATCATGGTTACAAATAAATCATCCAAATATGTCAAGAAACTAAACATGTTAAAAATTCCATACAACATAATATTCATAACTACTTATCATGTTACTACCAAAAACCATAAATAACAATAACATGAACAAAAACAAAAGTATGTGACATTAATTCGTCGAGTAAATCGGAATCGTTACCTTAGCTAGCAAAAAAATCAAGTAGCACCAAAAATAAGAAGTAATGAAAAACCCGTCTACTAATCTTCTCCCAAAATATACGAGTCACCAAACTCGTCTTCAAAATCTTCTCCTATAAGAAATGACAAGAATAATATTGTTAGAATTAAAACTTGATTTTCCATAATTAAAGTGTTGAAAACGATTTTGTCGGATTTGAAAATAAACCGTACTTGAAGATGGAGAGCGAAGAGGAGATTCTAGAAAAATAAGTTAGGACGGATTTGAATAAGAAATGAAGGTTTTGTGTCGATTTTGCTCAAGAACGATGAAGAACGATGAAGAACACCAAGAACGATTATGATTATATTAAGAAAAGTATTAATTAGATATTAAGTTGATTTATTGTAAAATGAAAAGATAGTTAGTGAACAAGAGTGAAATGGGCCGTGTAAATATAGAGGAAATATGGAGTCGGGTTTTGAAATTGTTGTTACGGGATTGACTCGGGTTTTATAATTAATTAAGGTAATTAATTAGATATTATTAGGGTTTATAATAGTTTAATGAAATATCTAGATATTAATTAGATATTATGTTATTGTAATCAAAAGAAAGAAAAATATCTAGCTCTAAGAGAGGAGAGGGAGCCGTGTAGAAGTAGGAGAAATCGGATCTGTTTTTCAAGCGATTTTCGTAATTTAAGTTAACGGATCGATAAAGTTATAAATATCTTAGATATTATTATTAGTTTAATCATATTAATTAGAAGATCCAACATGAGTGGAAAAAGATGACATGGGGCGTGTGACTCATGCCAAAGTCGGGTTTCGGGTTTGTTTCGGGATTTAAGTTGACTCGGGAATAGTTAAATGACGTTCGGGGTTAAGCCGTAAAACCTTCTCTTAAATTCCGAATAAATTCAAAATAATTATATTAAATTATCATAAATTCAAATAAATCTTAATAAAAATAAATTAAATTTATTATTTTTTTAAATAAAATTTCGGTCTTTCAATTTACGAGGTGAGTCGGAAAAGTCAACGAAAGTCAAAGTTGACTTAAAAACGGGATTCTCATGGAATCTCGCAGAAATTCCAAATACGAACTCGGAAATTCCAAATTCGACTGGAAACAATAAATTCCAATTTAAAACTTAGATATGCTGAAAAGTATCCGTAAAATATTTTCACTTGAAAAATAGGGTACTTTTCGGGTTGTTACAGTAGGACCCTATATATTGATATAATGGTAAAATATCACTTAAAAGTTAAGTACATATTGTTTATTAATTTGTGTTACATAATTGTTATATGATCAAATTAACACTTAATTATATAAGATAATTAAGCATATGATTATAAGTATTTGTGGGACAAATATCAAAAATCAAAATTGACTACATTTCACCATGTGGACCAAAATTGTAGTGGAAAAACACAATGATGATTGTTCATTTCTTGTATCACACTACACCATATTAATTATGAAAATTTATGACATGAACATGATTATAATCATTACCACACACTACCTATTTTCATGAGAATAAAAAATAAGAAAAATGGAGCCCTTTGAAGTTTGAAGCTGCCGGCCATATAGGCCTTTAAATAGAACAATTGTTGTTCATTTTTAATACACTTGATTCTTATGCTTATTCTTACTTTTGTTTCTAAACTCAACATCTCTCAAAAACAGACATGCAAACTAATATTCATATCAGATTACTAGAGTAATTTAATAATATTAGTAGTATTGTTTCTTACTTATTATCTAGTTAATAATAAGCTAAGATAATTTGGGTGGATTCTTGGGTGCAACAAGAAGGAGACCTTCTACTTTGTAGGTTGTTTTATGGAGGATCATCCACTAATTTCATGCTCAAGAACAATAAGAAGAAGTTCTTATTGTGCCCTTATTTAATCGAAAAATCTCAATGTAAGGATGTTTTCGTCTTATCTTTTCTTTTATGCTTTTATATTTGCATGTATGATAACTAGATCCTAAATCATTAAGCTAATATAATTTAATGAACTAATTAGAGGAGCCTAATTAGAGGTCTAGGATTTTCAATTTGAACCCGGCTTACCCCTTCGCTTCCAGAGATGGAGTATATGATTCCAGGCTCAAGCAACTTTTCAACTTCCTTCCCTTACTACCTTCTTCAAATTCTCATTCAATATTCTTTGAGGTTGACGGGAGGGTGTGTATCATCCTCTAGCATAATTCCATGCATGCACACTCTAGGATCGATACCCACTAGATCGTCAATGCTATAACCAAGTGCCTTTTTGTTGGTTTTAAGGACACTTAAATTTTTTTTCCTTTTGCTCCACATTTAGGTTAGCATCGATAATTACAGAGAAGGCCTTTGCATCATCAAGATAGACATATTCAAGGGAGGGGGAGGTAAAGGTTTAAGGTCTACCTTTGGAGGGTTATTACCCTCATCTTCATTCAAGAGTGGTGGTAGAGCTTCATAATCCTCTTCTTGACTTTCCCCCGAGCATTTGTCCTTTGCTTATTCAATCACATCTTTAAAGATATGAACCGCGTAAACACTTTCAAACATTGGCTTAGACAAAGCCCATGTCAAGGAAAATTCAACTACATTACCTCCCACATCGAAGGAAAGTCTTCCATTCCTTACATCAATCATGACTCATCCGGTTGCCATGAAGAATCTCCCAAGCATAACTGGAGTGTGTTGATCTTCCGGAATGTCTAATACCACAAATTCCGTTGGTATATAGAAATTCCCCACTTTTACCGAAACATTTTCAATTAGACCCTTAAGATATTGTTCCGATCTATCGGCAAGTTACAACGTCATGGAGGTAGGAATCATATATTTTAATTCAAGCTTCTTAGCAATAGGAAGTGGTAAGATGCTAACACTTGCTCCCAAATCACAAAATGTTCTTTCAATGTTCACATTGCCAACCATTCACGGGATTGAAAAGCTACTTGTATCTTGTAGTTTCTTAGGCATGTGGTTAAGCAACACCGCGCTACATTCCTTCGTTAAGGCTACTAGCCCATAGCCTCCAATGCCTTTCTTGTTTTTCAAAACATATTTTAGGAATTTGGTGTAAAATGGCATTTATGTCACTACCTCGATGAAAGGTAGCGAAACTTGTAGCTTCTTCAACATCTCCATAAACTTAGAGAACTTCTTCTCGTCGGTCTTAACTCTTTCTCTATTTGGAAATTGCATTGGAGAGAAAATTATGAGAGAGAGAAAAATCCCAAAAAACCTAAAAAAAATCGCAAATCCCAAAAAACTCTCAGATCTGCTAGAGTTCTGCACCGTGATCAATAATGACGAGATCTTCATCATCTTCATCAAAATTTCACGCAAATAAATTTAATAGATTTTCAATTTTACATCGAGTTGATGATTTTGTAGTAGGAAAGAAATATAAAGGGAAAGAGAAAAGTATTAGCTCTCTCGTTGGAATTGCACCATTGGAGCTTGAAGATCTTGTGTATGATGTAACGGCGCCAGCACGGCTCAAGTTCTTGATCCTATTCTTGAAGAACTAGAAATTATTGAGAAGTTGCTCTAATTCTAGGCTTAAGATATGAAGGAAGAGTTGGAGTACTGGAAAGACTCTGTTTTTTGCCTCATTCTGGGTGTGAACCCCCCATGGGAGATAGTGGAGGGATTTATTCATCACATATGGGCAAAAGCTGAGGTAGATAAACTATCCTTTCTTCCGAATGGTGTTTTTTTGTTCGTTTTAGGTCAAGCAAAGCAAAAGAAAATGTACTAAAATAGTGTCATTTTTTATTTGATAACAAACCTGTGATAGTTAATGATTAGCATGAAAAGTTTGAGTTGGTGAAGAATGATGTTAAAATTGTGCCAGTATGGATTAAAATACATCATCTCCCTCTGAAGTTCTAGGGTAAATGTTTACCTAGGATAACAAGGTTGGTAGGAGAGTTTGTTCGATCTGATGAGGCTACATAAGGAAAAACCAGGTTGGGGTATGCTCGGGTAATGGTGGATATGGAGATTGGTCAAAAGCTTCCTGAATGTATTAAACTTTTTGATGATATCGGAAGTCTGGTTACACTTAAGGTTAAATATGAATTATTGAAGCCGGTTTTGTGTAAAATTTGTAAAGGTTTTGGATATGATACTGCTGAATGTAAAAGAGGTAAAGAACAACCAGTGATGTCTAAAGTTCAGACATGTACAAAGGCAATTTGGAGACCTAATCCTAAATTGAACTCTGTGATTGTTGACATTATGCCTACTCCTTCTCCTAAGGGGACAACTGTTATTCCAATAAAAACTCATGCTGTGGGACATAAGAATGGAATGCAAGCATCTGTCGTTAGGCCTGTTATAAGGTTCAATAGGCATGAATTAATGGATGGGGGAATCAGTTCATGTAAGTTTGGGCAGAGTACCTTCCTAGAAGTTTTAAATAGATCTACAAGTCATAAAGTTGGTATTGGGACAAGTGGTAGTATTCTCCGAATGTATAACTTTGAGTTTGGAATGTTAGGGGTCTTAACAAGACAATTAAGCAAAGATATGTGAAGTGGTTTGTTCATATAAATAATGTTGGTTTGTTTGGACTCCTTGATACTAAGATCAAGTCTTTGTCTCAGAATAGTTTGAGAGGTTTATTAAATGATGGTCGAAGCATTAGTACAAATAATGATTGTCATGGTGGTGGGAGTATTTGGATTATTTGGAATCCCTCTTTGTTTCATGTCAATTGTGAGGATTATAGTGCTCAATTTATTCATTTGTCTGTAACCGAAGTGTACTCTTCTATATCCTTTAAATTAAGTATGGTGTATGCCTTCAATGATTTGCATGAGAGAGTGCAATTGTGGACTGAATTGATGGGTTACTCTAGACAGATTCAAGTACCATGGATGGTATGTGGGGACTTTAACTGTGTGCTTACTCCTGCAGAAAGGTTGGGTGTTTCAACTAGTCTGGCATAAATGGATGATTTCCAAAACTATCTAATTTATTGTGGCTTAGTTGATAGTGTTGTTGTGGGTTCTTTTTTAACTTGGAATAATAAACAGGAGCTTGCAACTAGAGTTTTTTTTATCATTTGGACAGGTCCCTAGTCAACAGTTGTTGGGCGGATAAAATGGATAAGTATGCTCATTTACTTCCTCAAGGTGATTTTGATCACAGACCCTGTGTCTTTAAGAGAACAATTCAGGCCACTATAATTAATAGGCCTTTAAGTATTTTAATATGTGGGGGAAGTCTGAGATTTTTCTTCCTAGTATTCCGAATTGGTGGAATATTAATTGCTCAGGGACTAAAATGTTTAAAGTGGTTAGCAAGTTGAAGAACATCAGAGGTCCTCTTAGTGAAGGTTTATTAAACCCATTATTAGACATTTCTAATAACATGTTATAATTAGTTTACTAATTAAACTAGTGGATCTTATGCATGCATAACAAAAGAGGATGAAAGAACAATTTCCTTACATTTAGTATGAATAAAATGGGCACAATATTTGAACACCTTTCAAATATTGTTCTTGAGCTTATAATATGAGGATGATCTCCCAAGTTTCAAAGTAGAAACTCTCCTCTAAGTGGGCACCCAAGACAACCCTTAAATCACTACAAAATACTACACTAGTATATCTATAGTAGTAGCCCTTAATAACATATACTCCCTCCCATCCAAACCAAAGGTTACACTTACCTTATTTGGACCATCCAAACCAAACTACCCATTACTTTTAGGGTAACAAATAAGACCAACTACTCCTCATTTACCCTATATATTTACACAATATGTCATTACCCCACCCACCCAACTAACATTAAATACTCATGTGGTCCTACTTCCATTCCAATACTACCCTTCCTTTTTCAATGTTTTCTTAAAACTTGTGCTCCCTCCCATGTAACCTTTGGTTTTGATGAGAGGGAGTATCTAATAACCTTTTTTTTTACTACACTAGTAATTTTTATTAAAAAATATGAGCTCAAGTTTTTATGAATAACTTCTCAAGCTTTCTTTTAGTGTGAGAGAGGAAAATATAGAGTGATGATAAGCATAGCATTCAAATGTGAGATGTTGAAGTGTATAAGAAGGAAAGATCCTCTTGTTCTTGGCATGTGACAACCGGCCACACACACCACATGGGTGGAGTTTTGTCATTTTCATTTTGTTCTTAACAAGGCAAATAGGTAGTGTGTAGGTTTTAGGCTAATGAATCATTATGTCCAATTCCCAATTAGAATAATAATCAAAACCTAATCACCCCACTACCCACCCAAAAACCGGTGCACCCACTTAAAATGGGTATCCATTTTATTTTTGCATTTTGTCATTTGTTACATATGTGACATGTGACATGTAATATGTAATTTAGCTTATAAATGTGCATTTAACCGATTTAAATGCAATTTCATAAAAAATAAATTTGACTTGACATTTTAAGTCATCTTTTATAATCACATGTAAATAAAATAGGTCATCTCATATTTGGTTAATATAATCTACAACTAATTGTAATTATAATCAACTAATTATGCTTATTTCAAATGTTTCATAAACATTATGCATTCTTAGTAATATAACAATTAAATTATTAAAATGAAGCTTATTTAATCATATTACGATAAGATAATTCTCACATATAACTTAAACTTCGTTCAATTTAACAGATTAATTAATCTTTATCGCTATACAATTAATTAACTTACATGATTAGGGGATTGTTCTTTAGGTTTGACCTCAAGGGATCAACTGATCATCACCGTCATACGACAGTAACGTCAAACTCTAGTGAGCCAATCGTTACCGATTAATGTTATTGACCAGTTGACTAAAATATTTGTCATCCCTTTGTATTCTTATTACTGGGATTTAACTATGTGATCGCACTATTGTTGAGGACACTTACTCCAACAAACTCCCACTTGTCCGAGACAAGTGTGCGTCACCAATTCTCTTATCCTATTACTATCTCCCACTCTACGCAAGGTGTCTTGCAGGTCGTACTTGCATTCAATCATATCAAGTGTGGTTTCCTCGATCTGGAGAGTAATTGTCTGACCGGAATTATCTACCATAAATACCTTCCGAGCGTGGCCACGCATTTCCAGCTTACTACTCCTCGAGTGGCCCTGAGATTTTAAATAACCCTGGCAATGGGTGGACAAGTCTTATTGCATTATTCCCTTCGAAAAGCCATAGCTCATCATGACCCAATAAAAGATGCCCATTTGACCCCAGTTACGAAGGTTGTAGAGCATAAATCAAAGTCACTCTGAAACTGTGCCACCTTAGGTGAAAAGTCTTTAGTCAAAGAATTGACAAAAAAAGAATACTATAGTAGCTCTCGTCACGACCAGGCTATATGAATTGCCATAACTCTATAAGCGTTCATTGCCCGATAGAGTGTCCCATACAGCCTCCCTATGTGATCGACCAGTCATCCCTTATGACCCTATGACGCTTGAAGTTGCCATCAATAGCATCACACTCGAGTCATTTAGAGTCATCACCTCATATAAGCAACTAGGGGCTAATGCTTATGTTAATCCAGTTCACTTTATTAGGGTTCAAAGTTGTCACTACAACCTATTTGGATATAACAAAGCGCAAAATGAGTTTTAGAAACTAGAACGATAAATGTGATTATCATATATGAACAATCAACACAATGTTATTGTTTCATATCTTATAATCTAAAGTCTATATGATCCATGAGACTTTATGGCGATCTTGTTAAAATGCAATAAAGGCTTGGGTAGTGAATATACCATGTATTCATTTATTCCAACCTTATGAATTTCTTTTCCTTCCATTCAACGTTATTCCTAATAACATGAATTTATCTACGTACATTTCTAGATCTCTATCGTGGTGAAAGGATCTATCATTAGTTCCTTATAAGCTACATTACCCTCATCATGATGTACTAGGTCTCTATTTGTAGAATTTTTAATGACTGACTCTTCAATCATCCTTTTTAGTTATTCACGTCTTGTATAATAAAAGCTTACCTAGGATTTTGACAAATCCTTATAAGTTTGGGAATTTGGGTTTATGTAATCTTTAACACATGTCCAAGTTTTCTGTACCAAACACAATAATGAATCCTCAATTCTCCTCGAGAACTTTATGGATGTTCTTGTAGGCTAACCAATGAATCTTATATGGATTAATTTTTTTATTGGCTTGTTATGCTCCAAGCATACAATTTATTAAGGTATTTACATATCATGGCATACATGATTGGCCTGATGGCAGAAACATTAGTAATCACGTGATCAACAACTCTTAGGTTCAGTGGATGACATGACCCTTTCATAGTGATCTCACTTTCATCAACATGAATTACCTACTCAATTTGTTGAAATACTTGAAGGATCTTATCAATAAAAGACACTTGTCTAAATGCCAAGCTAAAGTCTCCTATTTCATAACAAATTTTGATTTTAGTATTCATGATGCCCTCTTTCATCCAGAATTGAAAATCCAACCACTCCTTTACTAAAGGTAATATAAATACGTCACTCACAATGAGTAATACGTCATTTACATGGAAGACAATTTCTCCCAATGAACTTCATGTCTAACATGATAACTTTAAACTCCCACTCGAATTTATGTCTATACATGACTCCTCGACAATTCGGGTGAAACTCTTCTTATATCACATAATAGACAAGATCATCACAACCTCTAAGTGTTGGTGGAAACCTTAGGCTTGTGTCTGGTACACACCTCATTCCAAATCCCTATTTGCAACAATGGTTTTGGTGGATGTCTTGAACACACTCACTATGAGGTATATACTGATGATTTGGATCTTAGCATAATTACACATTAACGTAGCTTTTGTAGGCATCTTTATGTCCATATACGCAACTATCTTTGGACAACTCCAAGTAAATCATTCCTATGCACAGATTCCAATTAGTTTCATAAGGCTCTTATGTACAAAATCAAATTTAAAATTACTAGGTACTTCCACTTCACATATCATAATCTCATTATATAAAGAACATTTTCTTTTGGTCTCCTCACTAGTCAAAGGATTCACCTAAGAACGCTTTCTTTTGGTCTCTTCACTAGTCGTGAGTCTAACCTAAGAACATTTTCTTTTGGTTTCCTCATTAGTTCCTTACTAGTTTTACGTTGTGCCTTATTTTCTCTCACTTTATCTTTTAGGAAAAATAAAACTATTATCTTTAAAGATAGCCTCATGAACCACAAACAATTATGTACTCATGATCATGAAGGAGGTAGTAGTAACAAAACTTGACCTTAAAAGATCTATTAAAGACTTCATGGAAAAGACATTGTATCTTAGCTTTGAGATAAACTGGTTCTATAAGCTTAAGAAGTGGAGTCATATTCATGTCATTTACCATATTTATAAGTGATGTTGCAAATTGGTTTGGTAGATTACATACTTTGAGTTCAATAACTCAATAACTCAATAATGTCTTAAGAACTGATCTTTCAAAAGAAGAATCAAATTATTACCTCATGAATTTATTATAATGATCCAATCATCATAATCCTATAATGATCAATTTGAGTCGATGCAATTTATGTTATTTAGTGCAAGTATTGTATAATGAAATTTTTTAGAACTATAAAGTTTCAACAAACCGAGTGACTTGGGTTGAAAACCAAGTCACTAATATTCAATTACAACCAATTGTTCTTGAAATAAGAAATAAACAAACTTTCATGTGCAACAAGAAAATAAAAGAAGTTTTAAACAACAATGTCTTATATTACAACCAAAAGGGGAGACAATGCATAATGAGGTCAAGCTTCCATAGGTCTTCAACCATGGGTGGCTACTTTTAACTTCCCTTGAAGAGCCTTCTTAGGCTTCCGTGTCTTTGCCCTTGTCCTTGCTAGGGTGCCCAATTTACAATAAAAAAGGGTAAGAATCACAACTCATATCTATATATCAAAGTTGAGTTCATAACATAAATGATATGGATGAATATTTACCAACTGAAACAATCTTTCCAGCTTTGAGATCTCCAAGATACTTTGGGAAATTCCTCTTCCAATGCCCTACGCCATTACAATAATGACATTTGTCTTCATTGGAGGCACCCTTCTTGGGCATGGGTGAGCTATTCTCAATAGCTTTGCCTTTTCCCTTGAAGGTGGAGGGCTTATTTCCTTTACTACCACCTCTTTTGAACTTCCCCTTACTCTTATTGTTAATATGGAGCACATCCCTTTGGTGGTGCTAACATTTAGCCCCATGTCTCTCTCGGCTTGCACAAGCATCTTGTGCAATTCATGGAAAGAGGTTTTCATGTTTTGCATATTGTAGTTTAACCTAAACTGCACATATGCTTTGATTTTCCCCAATGAATGTAAAACACGGTCAATAACGAGTTTTTGGAAATGGTCACCCCTTGCAATTTAAGAGTCTTAACATGCTTAATCAATTTGAGTACATGAGGGCTAACCTTTTGGCCCTCCTTTAGGTTCATGTCGAAAAACGCAGAAGCCGTCTCATATTGGATGATTCTTGGAGCTTGTGAAAAATGGTCACAAGCTTCGTGTAGATCTCGTAGGCGGTGCTCATCTTTATGGCACTCCTTTCGAGATCAGCCTCCATAGAGAAGATCAAAACATTTTTGATCACGGCGAACTCTTTGTGGTAAGCCTCGTAGGCTTGCCTTATGACGACGGTTGACCTACTTTCGGGTGTAGTGGGAGGGGAGGGGCTACGGTAAGGTAACGAAGCTTGTCGTCACCTTCCGCGGCCAAGCAAAGTTGCGCATCCCAATCGGCAAAATTAGCACCATTCTTTTCTAGTTTACATCGATCCATGAAGGATTGAAGGCATGAAACGTTGGTCAGAGTCGGAGCGTTAGTGAATGTGGATGAACTAGCCATTGCGATTTGAACAATTGTGACTACAAATTTTAGACATAAAGGAAATGTCAACATTTATTGTTTTTAAATACTTGTAAACATTTTAATAACAAGTTTAGCATTTAAATAGTGACCTCTACCCAACTATTATAAACAATTCTGAGATCCAAATTCATATCAACTTGGGCACGGTGAGCCGATTCAGCCCTTATTAACACAATTCGGTGGATTAACTCTTTAATCTATTCTACTTTTAGAACTATCGGTCGATAATATTACTTTAATATTTATCTTAAGCCCGGAACACATGCGGCTACGGTCGCGAATACTTCCGTTGAGTTCAATCCAAATTTCGATGGAATAACCTTTATTACCCTACTTACGCAACGTAACAAGTTTAGCACCTCGGTGAGCCGAGCCTACTTCCTTGTGAAATTGAGACTCATGGGTTCTATTATTTGGTAAGACTTGATCTCAATTATTATTTAGAAGAGGTCATGTCAATTTATTATCTATTTCGTTTAAGTGAACTAAATCGATGAACAAACGATAATTTTAATTGACACGGACGAAGACTCGATAAAATTCCTGTCCTGTTATGGCGATTTGGCAATGCATGCAAGCATATAAAATAATATGCAAGCAAATAATAAATCTCCTAATATGGCCTTCCTAATATAAAATCAAATAATCTATTACAAATTCGGAAACTAACTCCACTGGTCCCTTGAACTTCATAAGCACGCCTTCCTAGGACACCGTCTCTTTCGGAACGCCTTTCCGAATGGCACCGTCTTTAGGAAACTCCGGTATTACAAATAATTAAAAAATATATAATAAAATTACAAGACTTTCTTATTATACATTTGTAAAATAAAAATATTACAATAAAAGTGATACGAGATCACAATAAAGTTACAACCAAATCAATATTCCCTTACATTAAGGGTAATATCGATTAACACTAAGGCCATACTAAGATAAAATTACATAATTCCAAATAACATAAACCAAAATATGACATTCATAATAAAATTGCAACATCATAATATGTATAAAACATGCTCATTTTATGTGCCAAATCGTCCTATTTAAGGTTTATATCGCATATGACCCGATTTTATGGAAATGCGTGATAATAACAATTTAAAATTACCAAACAAAACTTAAATCATATTTAAGTCCAATTTAATTATCCTAACTGATTTAGGACTCACAAATTACTCGTTACTCAATTGTTTGACAATAATTCAACTTGTTGTTGTATAATTGCTCATAACTAGACTTTAAAATCATATTTTAATCAAATAAATCCAAATTTAATTACAATAATTTTGAATTTTGAATTTTAAATTTTTGAATATTCTAGAACATTTTAGTGATACTCATAATGTAAAAAATCAAGGTTAAGAATTTCGAATTGATTTTGAGAAAACTCCGGTTGCGCTTTCTCGGTTATATCAAATAAAATACATAAAGCATGTGAAAAGTAATCTAATTAAATGTTAAACTTTAGATGTCAAATTTGGGACATTTATGCAATCAAGGATAATTTTCTCATGCCATGAAATTTATTTTAGTTATATTTGCTCAAATAGTCACTATTTATGCCATTTTTACAATAAATATTCATACATCATGCTAGACAAATCATATTCATCTCAAATTTTACAGACAGTGAGTAAACAATTCATGTGACATAATAATAAAATTTCATTGACCGATTCAAAGTGGAACTATTTTTAACTATCTAACCTTCATTTATTTCTTTTTTATCATATAAAATATCATAAATCATGAGAAATAAGTCCAACTCACATGAAATTTACATATAGTAATTATAATATGTATGTGATGTGTGTAAAAATTTCAAGATCATAATATATGTCTAACTATTTTTAGTATTTTAAACACCATTTTACACATTAAAATGTAATAAAACACTATAAATCATATTTGACCAATATAAATTTCCATAAATCATCAAAATGACCAAAAACCATATTAGGACCAGAATATATTGACATGCAAAAAACTTTGTGACTTTATCTCATAAAACACAAATTACTTGTTTTATTTAAGTTACATTAACTCTACAAAATTATAAAATGATTATGCATGCAGCAACCAAGGCTCTTGATACTGCTTGAAAGTTTCTTAAACCCATTATTATACATTTTTAATAACATATTATAATTATTTTACTAATTAAACCCTAGTGGATCTTATGCATGCATAACAAAAGAGGAAGAAAGAACAATTACCTTACATTGAGTATGAATAAAATGGGCACAATATTTGAGCACCTTTCAAATATTGTTCTTGAGCTTATAATATGAGGATCAACTCCCAAGTTTCAAAGTATAAACTCTCCTCTAAGTGGCACCCAAGACAACCCTTAAATCACTACACAATACTACACTAGTATATACATTGTAGTATATATCTAATAACCTTTTTTTACTACACTAGTAATTTTTATTAGAAAATATGAACTCAAGTTTTTGTGAAGAACTTCTCAAGTTTTCTTTTAGTATGAGAGAGGAAAATATAGAGTGAAAAGCATAACATTCAAATGTGAGATGTTGAAGTGTATAAGAAGGAAAAATCCTCTTGTTCTTAACAATGCAAATAGGTAGTGTGTAGGTTTTAGGCTAGTGAATCATTATGTCTAATTCCCAATTAAAATAATACTCAAAACCTAAGCGCCCCACCACCAACCCAAAAACCGGTGCACCCACTTAAAATGGGTGTCCATTTTTTTTTTGCATTTTGTCATTTGTTACATATGTGACATGTGACATGTAATATGTAATTTAGCTTATAAATGTGCATTTAACCAATTTAAATGCAATTTCATAACAAATAAATTTGACTTAACATTTTAAGTCATCGTTTCTAATCACATGTAAATAAAATAGGTCATCTTATATTTGGTTAATATAATCTACAACTAATTGTAATTATAATCAACTAATTTTGCTTATCTCTAATGTTTCATAAACATTATGCATTCTCAGTAATATAAAAATTAAATTACTAAAATGAATCTAATTTAATCATATAACAATATGATATAATTCTCACATAAACTTAAACTTTGTTCAATTTAAGGGATTAATTAATCTGTATCGCTATACAATTAATTAACTTACATGATTAGGGGATTGTTCTTTAGTCGTGACCTCAAGGGATCAACTGATCATTACCGTCATACGACAGTAACGTCAAACTCTAGTGAGCCAATCGTTACCGATTGATGTTGACTAGTTGACTATAATATTTGTCATCCCTTTGTATTCTTATTATTAAGATTTATTTATGTGATCGCACTATTGTTTAGGATACTTACTCCAACACTTAGAAATTTTAATAGAGGGCACTTTGCAAATATAGAATCCTCTACCATGGTAGCTCTTGAAAACTTGTTGTATGTCCAAGAGCAGTTGAGTAAAGATCCTACTAACTCTGAATGGAATGCTAATGAGAAGCAAGCAATCAAGGATTACAAAGAGCTACAAGTAGCTTCTGATAGCTTTTTAAAATAAAAAGCTAAAACTGATTGGATTAGAGATAAAGACTCTAACATTAAATACTTCCATGATATTATTAAGAGTAGATAAATGAGAAATTAGGTTATCCATGTCAAAGACAAGAATGGGAAAGATTCCTTGGATCTTGGAGATATCAAGTATGCTTTCCTTGATTACTATACTGATTTATCGATCACCGCTTCCATTACTACCCCTGTAAATAAGTTTATTGTTAGAAAGGGGAAGATCTGTAAGGATACACATTGAAATATTCTTAATAGACCCATTACTAAAGGTGAAATAAAAGAGGCATTTTTAGCAATTCAAAAGACAAAGCTCCATGGCCTGGTGGGTACTCTAGTGGTTTTTTTAAAGATGCTTGGACTGTGATTGGTGATGAGATTGGTGTTGCTATTTGTAACACCCGGAAATGTACCCTATTTTTATAGTGAAAATATTTTACGGAAACTTTTCAGCGAAATTTAGTTTTAACCGTAAATTTAATTTTCTGAGTCGAATTTAGAATTTCCGAGTTCGTATTTGGAATTTCCGCGAGATTCCATGTGAATCCCGTCTTAAGGCGACTTTGACTTTTTCTTGACTTTTCCATTTAAATATCTCATACTACACTTATCATATTTTTCATTCACATAAACACATTCAACATTACTTCTTTCTTAAGAAATCTCAAACCCTTGCCTCCCTCTTTGATCCATTCTTAGAATCATCATAGCTCTTTCGTTTCTTGTTGAAATTCACGTAAGTTCGTCTTATTCTTCCCCTCTTAGCTTCCTCTATCCGTATTGGTAATAAAATTACCGTCTTTCTCGCTTTTTAAATTATCCGTCTTTCTCAAGGTGAATGATATTCATCTTTTATTATCTAATTGTATGTAGGTGGAGACTAGGAAGGTTTAGAATCGATTAAAGACGCGTAAAGGTAACGGTGAAGGGTTACTCGATATCATTTACGTGTTTTATATGATTTCTATGTTAGAATTCGTATTTATAATATGATTAGTAAGCTTAGGAATTGAGTTATTGATGATGATTGTTGTAGTTGATGATTGTTGATGATGATTATTGATTGTTGATAGTTGATAGAAGTTAAATATGAGAATTGAAAATGATTGAACTTGTGTATGTTGTTCTCGGGTAGGATGTAGTCCTGGCCGAAGGACCGGCTGCCGGTTCAGTGGCCGGCTGGGAATTCACTGCACCGACCCTTTTTCGTAGAATGATCATATCTCCTTCGTTACTTGCTTGTTTTGGGCTTCTGACCATTCGTTGGAATCGTAAGAGGATAAGCTATCACCTCGACTTAGAATTTCTGTATTTGCATATATAGAACTCTAGTTATGACCGTTTGAATTGGACCCTTGTTTTAGTTAGTTTCCAAACTTGTGTTTTGTGTGTAGTTGTGCTCCGAGCCGTGGTACCGGCCGCCTCCCTCCTGACCGGCCTGGAACACGGCTGTGTTGTTTTCCTTTAACTTCTAAAACTCGTAATTTATAATAGTTCGCATGATCCGTTTATCGTATAATTTTACGTAGTGACTTATAATATTCATGTTTTGGATATATGATATTTCATTCGCTTGTATCACATGTTTTGTGACGGTTTTGCTATGTCCCACTTTGAGTCGGTTTTACAAATGATACGGTTTGAACACTATTTTGTCTTGTGCTTTGTACTCTCATGTCCTTGGCTACCTTCCCGTTCGTAAAGAGGCTGGCTGAATGTCAGAACGAGAGGTCTCCTACTGCTTTAAATGCATGTGTTAGTGGGCATACGACGAACGTTGTTGGGAACGCTATGCGTTGTTCGACCCGGCCGTCAAATGTTGTGTACTTGCGAGGTGGTGTTATTTGCATTTAGCGTACCGCATGTTATGAGGCTTGAGCTGTTTTTCCGCCTCTTTCGTGAATTGATCTACCGAATTTGGGGTACTCGGCATATATATTTTATAAGCCCGAGTCTTGGCTGTGGAACGTCTTACCACGTGTCGAATCGGAACATGATTTATTCCGAGAGTCTGGCCAGATTTAGACTAGGACCGTATTATTATCGTCGTCCTACCAGGAGGAAATTAGTCTACCTATACGAAATGTCATCGTATATGGGTTGAGGGAAATGTCATCCGTGAACGCCTTTTAATCATACTTGCCATGTACACGATGCTAGTGCGTTTCATTTACCGTGAGAGGTGTCGTCTTGTGTCGTCTTTGAATGCGTGATTTCATGATATTGTTCATGGTCATTGCACGATTGGACA
>JAIUZE010071983.1:0-21453 GCA_022085475.1 Heliosperma pusillum | reverse complement strand
TACGAGAGTTATTTATTGGAAATTGAGTTAGGAACTCATTCCACTTAAGTTTATTAGTCAATTATTCGATAACTGACTGAATAAATTTTACGTCTTATTTTAATACGATTAAATAAGATTTAATTTAATGATTAATCGTTAATTCATTAAATTAGTTGAGTTTATGCATATATTTTGAGGTAGAGGTAATTAGTTAATTATATTTACAAGGAGTTGTAAAATAAATTAACTAGACATTGTGGGACCCATTATATATTGATATAATGGTAAAATATCACTTAAAAGTTAAGTATATATATTACTTATTAATTTGAGTTATATAATTGTTATATGATCAAATTAACACTTAATTATACAAGATAATTAAGCATATGATTAATAAGTATTTGTGAGACAAATATCAAAAAATCAAAATGGTCCATTGTGGACACAAGTGGACCGGTTTTGAGTAGGTAAAATCATTAGTGACTTTACTCTACCAATTCTACACTCCATCACATGATAATGAATTGTTATGACACAATCATCATGACAATTACTACCAACACTCAAAGTCTTTTGCATGTGAGTAAAAGAAGCAAAATAAGAGCCATATATGGCTCAAAGTGACCGGCCAAAGAGGCCTTTATATTGAACAATTGTTGTTCAATTTTATGATGACTTCAATTCATTATGCTTATACTCACTACTCTTTCTAAACTCAACTTCTCTCTAAACTCTCATATATACTAATATTCTCTACATATTACTAGTGTAGTAATACAATAATATTAGTAGTATTTATCTTACTTATTATCTAGTTAATAATAAGGTAAGATTATTTGGGTTTAATCTTGAGTGCAACAAGAAGGAGACCTTCTACTTTGGAGGTTATTTTTGGAGGATCATCCACTTAATTTCATGCTCAAGAACAATAAGAAGGAGTTCTTATTGTGCCCATATTGAACCGAAAAATCCCAATGTAAGGATGTTTTGGTCTTATCTTTTCTTTTATGCTTTTATATTTGCATGCATGATAACTAGATCCTAACTCATTAACTTAATGTAATTTAATGAATTAATTAGAGGAGTCTAATTAAAGGTCTAGGACTTTCATGTGGTATCTAAAGTCCAGTAGACGCTTAATTAGACTCTCTAACTAGTTGGCTAAATTACTTGTTCATTTAGTATTTATGAATCTATGTACATGCATGCAATTAAAGACATTATATAAAGAAGAATTTTTCCCACTTGATTGAGAAATATAAAGGGCAACCACACGAACTCCTTCTTGTTTGCTTGAGCTTAAATATGGGATGAAACACAAGTAATCTCCAAATTGAGAAGATCCCTCTAAGTTGCACCAAGATTATCCAATATCTACTCTTATTATTAACTAGATAATAAGATAGATAATATTCTACTAATATTATGACTATATTACTACACTAGTAATACTTAGTAAATATTAGTATTTGAGAGTTTTAGTGAGAAGAAGAGTTTTAGAGAGAAGTAAACAAATTGCACAAAATCAAGTAGTGAAAAATGAACAACAATTGATCATTTTAAAGGCCATATGGCCGGACCTTGTAGTCAAAAAATGACTCTTATTTTGTTCAATTTGATCACATGCATTAGAGTGGAGTGTTGTAGTATATGTAATGATTGTATTATACTTGTTATGTCACTTTCAATTAGTAACCAAAGAGTATAAACAAGAGCAACAATCATCACCATTGTAACTACACTCTAACCGGCCACAATGGCCTAGTTAGGTCCATTTTGATTTTTGATATTTGTCTCACAAATACTTATTGATCATATGGTTAATTATCTTGTATAATTAAGTGTTAATTTGATCATATAACAATTATATGACTCATTAAATAAATAATATGTACTTAACATTTTAAGTAATATTTTACCCTTATATCAATATATAATGGGTCCCACAATGCATGGTTAATTTATTTTACAACTCCTTGTAAATATAATTAACTAATTACCTCTATCTCAAAACCTCAACTAATTTAGTAATTTAACGATTAATTACTAAGTTAAATCTTATTTAATCGTATTAAAATAAGATATAAATTTATTAGTCAATTATCGCATAATTGAAAAATAAGTTTAATCGAATTTGAGTTCTTAACTCAATTTCTAACAATTAACTCTCGTACATATCGAATATATGTAATGTACTAATTAACTGTATCGTATACAAATAATTAGTTACTATTTGGATTTCATCCTTTAGGTGTGACCGAAAGGGATCAGTTGATCACCGCCGTCAAACGACAATAACGTCAAACTCTAGTCAGCCAACCGTTATTGATTTACGTTAATCAACTGACTAATCATATATATAGTCAATAAATATCCCAATTATATTCCATAATAAGATTTATTATGTGGCGCACTATTGTGGAGGACACCTACTCCAACAGTATCAGAGCTCAATTGTTACATGCATGTCGATTTTAAGCATTAAAATCGAGTTATACGATAACTTGGGTAAAATTGAAAATTTGTGTTAAAAAATTGGTTTGCACAAAATTTTTGATTTGCATGCATACCTACTGACCTCAAAATGGTTGTGGTCAAATTTGGTGATTTTATGGATTAATTTGCTATTTAGTTTGATTTATGGCCTTTAAATCATGTTAATATGCATGTTTTATGTTAAAAGTTAACTAAAAATAGTTGCATGTTGATTCTGGCCATGAAATTTTGATATGATCTCACATGCATGTTGTAAATACTGTATGTAAAATTTCGTGAATTTTAATTAAGTTTTGCATGATGATTGATTTTTATAAGATAAAAGTCAATAAAGTGAGATCATTATGTTCATAAAACTGAAACGTCCTTTTCTGGTCTTGAAAATTTTTGGTACATTTTACATTCTGATGTTGATACTCTTGGTGAAATTTCATAATTTGTTTCACTGTTTTACTATATTTAATGATTTTTATTTGATAAAACCATTAAATATTAAGTTATTTGTTCATAAAATTAATTTAAATTTTTTGTGTGACAACCCTCGCGAATGCGGAAATATAAAACATACAAGCATGTGAAATAATATGCGGAAATATGAAGTTTTAAAAACTTTTATACATGCAAGTTAAATAAAACGAGGAATGTCAAAATATTACAAACTAAATACGGAAATACAACCAAGAGACGGGGTCTCTTAAAATGTTAGCAAAGAACAAGTGTTTAGCAAAACTAGCTAAAATCGTCTAGAGGTGAAACTTCCAGGGACAACGCCCGCTAGCTCACACCCGAACCCAAAATAGTCAAAAGCAAAAAGCCATCCACGCAAGCAACCTGTTCATCCATGAAAAACATGAACGCCACAATCAGTGGGGAGTAACTCCGGGTTCTCCCAGCCATATCACATTAAACGTACATATAAGGAAATACAAAAGTTAAATCATGCATATATAGATATATATGTGAGTTACGATAAGGATAAATAGGCAATTCGATAGATAATGATAAGATCATGTGGAAATCAAATCCGAAACCATCATGTTATTCAAAGACTCGGGAAAGACACTCTTAGGCAACCGAATACGCTCACTTGGGCTTGCATCTCACCGTTAGCGGTATAAGTTTGATAAGATTGAGACTCGACAAACAAACCATGCCAAGTCATGCCATGACCACGAATAAATCCATCATGTTATCATCCATTCAAATAACCCAATACATAGACGGTGCCCAATCATGCAATGCCCATGAATAATATCATGAAATCACGCATTCAAGAACGACGACACAAGACGACATCTCTCACGGTAAATGAAACGCACTAGCATCGTGTACATGGCAAGTATGATTAAAAGGCATCCACGAGATCATATTTCCCTGAACGCATACACGATCACTTTCGTATATGTAGACTAATTTCCTCCTGGTAGCACGACGATAATAATACGGTCCTAGTCTAAACCTGGCCAGGATCTCGGAATCACGTTTTCCGATACGACATGCGATAACGTTTCGCATTCAAGACTCGGTCTTACAAAGAAAACGCCGAGTACCCCAAATTCGGTAGATCAATTCACGAAAGAGGCGGAAAAGAGCTCAAGCCTCATAACAAGCGGTACGCTACATGCAAATAACACCACCTCGCAAGTACACAACATTTGACGGCCGGGTCGATCAACGCATAGCGTTCAACTCCCAACAACGTCGTCGTATGCCCACTAACACATGCATTTAAGCAGTAGGATACCTCTCCGTTCCGACATTCCAGCCTTACGAACGGGAAGGTAGCCAAGGGAATGAGAGTACAAAGCACAAGACAAAATAGTGCTCAAACCGTATCATTTGTAAAAACCGACTCAAAGTGGGACATATCGAAAACCGTCACAAAACATGTGATACAAGCGAATGAAATATCATATATCCAAAACATGAATATTATAAGACTCTACGTAAAATTATACGATAAACGGATCATGCGAACTATTATAAATTTCGAGTTTTAGAAGTCAAAGGAAAAGATCACAGCCATGTTCCAGGCCGGTATAGTGACCGGCAGCCGGTACCCCGGCTCGGAGCACAAGGCAAAAACCAAAAATAATAGAAAACAGGGGAATGTGTTCTAGGCCGGTCGATGGACCGGCGGCCGGTGGGCCGGCTCAGAGCACCCCTATACAAAAATTCCCAAAAACTTCAATATTGCTACTGATGTGTTCCCAGCCGGTGGGCAGACCGGCGGCCGGTCGGCCGGCTGGGAACCCGAGTTCACCCGTGAGCCTTTCTCACTTACTCAGTCCATTTCAATTCTCATAAATCAATTCTAATAATTATCAACAATCAATATACATCATCAACATTCATCAAATAACAACCATCATCATCCATAACATGAATTCTAGGCTTCCTAATCGTATTCTAAATACGAATTCTAGCATATAAAGCATGTAAAACACGTAAATGATATCGAGTAACCCTTCACCGTTACCTTTAAGCGTCTTTACTAATCGTCAAGCTCCTCTTCAATAAGGTAATAGTCTTTGTCGGGATCTTGGAGGTCACCACCTACAAATAGATCATAAAAGATGAATAAAATTCATCTTGAGAAAGACGGAAAGCTTGAAAAGCGAGAAAGACGATATTTTTAATATGAATACGGATAGAGGAAGGTAAGGGGAGAAGAATGAGACGAACTTACGCGAATTTTAGCAAGTAACGAATGAGCTAGGATGATTCAAAGATCGAAAAATGCTATGAAGGCAAGGGTTTCTTAAGGAGGAAGAAATGTGGTTTGTGTTTGAATTTGTGTTGAATGAAATAGGTTAAAGGGAGTGAGTGGAATATGAAGGAAAAAGTCAAGGAAAGTCAAACTCGCCTTAAGACGGGATTCTCATGGAATCTCGCGGAAATTCCAAATACGAACTCGGAAATTCTAAATTCGACTCGAAAAATAAAATTTACGATTAAAACTATATTTCGCTGGAAAGTAACCGTAAAATATTTTCACTATAAAAATAGGGTACATTTCCGGGTGTTACATTTTGAGCAAATGTTTTTATTTTTTTGAGTTCCTGGACATGTTCCAGAATGTACAAAATTTTTGGTTTCAAATTTTATGATGTTTATATTTTATTTTGGTTTTATTTCATAATTGTTATGATTAAACCGTAATATTTAGCAAATGAAATCAAATCGATCTATTTAATGACCAACAAAATTAGTAGTGACTAATTTTGAGTTCTAAAACAGTTTAGTTGATTAGTTTGAACTTAAATACGATTTAAGTGTTGATTATTGATTTTTAATGGGTAAAAATCGATAAAATCCATAAAACCGAGCTAGTATGAGCATGATAAGTATCAAGGGCGATTTTGGCATGATTTTTACAGCATTTTATTTATGTTGTTATTGTTGAATGAAGGAATGTCATTTATTTAATTTTTAATGCAAGTTGTACCTAGTATGGCCTAGATTATTTTAATCGATATTAACCGTAATGTAAGGGAATAACGATTCGGTTGTAACTTTATTTGCGATCTCGTATCGCCGTTTGTAATAATTTAATTTCATTTTTTAGATCAAATGTATAATAGGAATTTTATTTGTATCTTTTTGTAATTAATTATTATGAAGACGAAGATTCCCGAAGTCGGTGTTCCAAAAGACGGTGCCATGAAGAGGCTAGGGGCCAAGGAGTTGGTTTCCGATTTTGTAATCTACTAGTTAATTAGATTAGCTAGGTGGTCATACTAGGATTTATTATTTGCTTTGCTTTATGTTTTTTCGCTCATGCCAAAATCGTCACACATTCATTTTATTTACCGTTATTGTCAATTCAACGTTATTCACAATTCACCGACTTAGTTCGCTTATAGGGAATTAATAACAAAATTGACAAGACCTCTCACATAACTAAAAAAAAAAATTGAGATTTAGCCTTACCAATTAGTAACACCTATGAACCCCGTGTTCATTAGGGCTACCACGCTCGTGGGTCCCTTTTTACCCGGGTAAGTAGGGTGATACGATCACAAGCTAAAATTGGATTGGACTCAACGAGATAAGCGTTATCTTGGGACTAGGAGATGGATTTAGTTGAAATCCGTCAACCAAGAGTTCTAAAGTGGTTAATTAATCAAGTTTGACTTAACCATTTTTGATAAGGTAGCACATGCGAGACTATTTTTGTCTAAATATTGGGTCTTGGACTCACCTTAATAATTTCGTGAGCGGTCATTATATGAGTGACTTGTTAAAATTGTTTTACAAGTAAATTATATATAAGCGATGAATGTTTATTTTCCGTTCATATTTATTCGTTCAATGACAAATATTTATTCTTCTATGAACTTGTAAATCCGTTCAAATCGTGGAAAGGGTTTCCATTATTTTATACGGTAGCATTTTGATTGCGATCTCCGTTTAAACCACCGTAGCTAAAGACAAAATAAATTTTATCTTTTGATCCTCATATTCACCATTGCAAAAGTCTCTTATGAAGAGTAAATGAATAAGTCACACTTAGTCAAAAACGTTTTGATTTTTAGTGACGTCTTCTCATAACAATGATACATCAATCTTTTCGCTCCAACGAAAATATTTGTATTTGGTATGTGGGGTTTCGTCATAACTGCTCCTTATCGAGGCTTAACCTCAAAAGAATGCCAAATCAGTTTGGATGACTAGGTTTAAAACGATTATTTGAATCGGGAACAACCAAATCCGTAGTCACTTTCATGAAAGGTTTATCCTTTTGAGATAAACCATGAATGAAATGGAAGAATAGTCTTCACAATCAATTCCCAATATACTTGTCCACGTAGAGATTCATGAAAGTGAGGTGGGAGGCACTAAGATGATGTTTTTATATTCTTCATTATTAAGACGAGGTTCAAGATAGGTTTGGCCTTCGACTTGACACAGGCAAGGGAAAAGCAGACTATTTTGAATAGTAAATTCAAAACCCAGCAAGAGGTGTCGAACCCAACTTTTTGACGATCTATTTTACAGTAGTACGAACACAAGAAAAGAATCTGCCCCAAGTTTTCTAAAAAGTTTAGAAATTGGGTGGTATTTTTTCACCATATATCCTATATATCGACTTAGTGCTAAAATGCATTTTGGGTACAGATAACCCATTATGGTTTTCATCAATGTATTCAAATGCATATAATAATGATTCGTGCAACGACTAACCATGATTAAATGTCGACCTACAAAGAAAATATAACTATTGGAGTTTTATTTCTATAGAAACATATAAAAGTTATAATGTGATCAATCTAGTTTTGGATTTAGAGGTATACTTTAATAAACGTTATTATGTACATGACCTCTAAATAAAGAATATAGTATCCACTTTTGTGTACGACACAAGTGTTTCACTTTTGTGAATGGAACAAGCGTTGTATCTATTTATGCCTATACTTGGTCAATGGATATCCCATACCAATCAAAGGTAACTATATTCTTGACCTAAATTACAAATTACTTGTCATATAGATTGAAAAAGGCTCAAAATTGGTGACCCATGTCTAAATCTTAATTCTGGATTGTGTAGCACATTAAGAGGCTAGTATTGAAAACTATCCCTAAACCATCTGATTTTGAATCTTATGGTGCGTGCGAATCTTGTATTCAAAGCAAGATGATTCGTCCCCTTATTATTTAAAAGGAAATTGAACTAGTAAGTTATTGGCCCCATTACATAAGAATACGTGTGGTCCAATAACAAACACAACCAGAGATGGTAATGATTACTTCACTTGATTTACCGACGATTTAAGTAGATATTATGTTTGATTCTACTTAATGAGGTGCTAAGAGAAATCTTTGAAAAGTTCAAGAGCTTCAATGTGAAGTAGTTAACCAGTAAGAGCATTAGATCAAGGAGTTACGACTAAATCGTAACAATAAATATCTAAGTATTGACTTTGATTTTCACCAAAAGTATTGTGAAATAGTTTCACAAGTTAACTTCTTTAACACACATTATTAGATAAGGTGTTGTTGAATAGAGAAACAGAACCTTATACGATATGGTTTTGTCTTTGTCAAGTCAAAATAAGCCATTTGACTAACCTTGGGATCTTAATATTTTTTCTGCTATTTCTTTTCCCACCATATTAAAACACATTTAATACAGTCTGATTTCATTCCATATACGATATGGGTAGGTAGCGTACCTAATTTATAAGTTATTTGAATGAAACAAGTGCTCAATAATCCCACATTGACCACGAGAACAAAGCGTTTGTGACTCGTGATGCTGTCTTTCAATAAAAATACGATTATTTCTTGATAAGACATAGTGGGAGAAAATGTTTCAACAGCCACAAACTGAGCATATGGTCCGGAAAACGTTTTCCTCATTGCTTGTTCAGTAGTTGTTTCTTCGGAACCTAGGAGGTCAGGTGGAATTTTATCGCTCCTTTATAGTGATGAATTCTAATATACGACTTATAAAAGACTGTTTTTAGTCCCAACTTCTTGCTATGGCTTAGAGTCATACCATTCGTAATGGACTCCATGCATGATGGTCAGGTATGTGACCTGGTAAATTTTACTTGAAGAAGTACGACCTCTTCAATGTAAATTGATTTTTAAGATCGAAATTTGCATGGATAAACATTACAATGTTTTCAAAGATAAATGGGTATGCAAAGAGTTTTGCACTAACCTTAATTCTTTGATCCATTCGAATATACTTAGTGATTACAGAATATCATAATAGTATGATGTCAATTGGACCTCAAGAACCACCTTCTTGAATACGATTCTAGAAGAGGTAGTATATTTTATATTCACCTGTGGGTTCGTAGATCCTATGTTAATTTGCAAGCTTAAGAGGATGTCTTAAGTAAGCACTAAAGAGTTGGAATTTGTGTATCAATGATGTCATAAAATATTTCTCGATATCTCGAGGAATTATGTTTATTCATGAAGTTTAGTGGGAGTAATATGGTTTTCATCAGTCTTATATGTGGAGACATATTGATCATTTTAGATGATGGAAGATTTTGGAGAAGTAGAATACATCTTTTAGATATCTGGATTTATGGAGATAAATCTAAAAGGATATTATAATTAGTATAATTAAGCATTGATCCAAATTTTCTTATATGATAAGATTTTTGACTAGTTCAAGGTAAGTTGAACACTCATAAGTGAGTCTTTGCTTTCCCGTTGCGATCACTTATATACGCTGTGATGTATACTCAATCCGACATTTCGCATGCTTTGAGTATGACGAATCATTTGCAATCAAATCCAAGTGAGAGTCACTTGATAGCCATAAAGAACATCCTTAGTACTTGCGAAGGACTAAAAGATATGTTCCATGTGTTTGGAGTTTTAAATAAGTTGCGTGTAAGGGTTACACAGACTTCAAGTTTCCAAACTGATCAAAGTGATTTGAAATCACGAGCTGGCTGTGTTTTATAGAAGATTTATCTGTTGGAAGAGTTCCAAGCAGAAAAGACTATTGGAAAGGTTCCAAGTAGGAGTGACATTTTAAAATATAAATGTCATGTATCCGCTGGAAATGTTCCAGGCAGTTTATCATTGCGGATTTCACAACGGAAATGGAGTACATTGCGTCGTATGATGATGCGTATGAAGGTAGCTTGGATTCGACTGTATTGGAGGGACTAGAAGTAGTTTCTATAGTTGTATATCCTATCCCATGATACTGGTAAAACAGTGGGAGCTACATTTAGGCCAAGAGTCCTAAGTCTAGATTCAAACCTAGACGCGTACTCATAAAGTTTTATATAATATGAGATTATGTAGACAAAGAGAAATAGCAATCAGAACGATGCGAAAGATGCAAGTATTGCTAATCCATTAGCCATGCATTTTGCAGGCTGAACATGATAGTCATGTTATTTCAATAGGATTGAAATATGTACCTGAATTGCTAGAGATTATGAGACATGAAATTATTGATAACGTATCAATTTTTCCAAATATTAGATAATCGCATTCATTGTTAGAGTTTCTTTAAAAACTCCTTATTTAGTTTGACTAAATTTTAATACTTTGTTTATCCGAATTGGTTGAAAGAAAAGTTGAACCCAATTCAAGTGAACAGGATGAACTTAGTGTTTTGTCCCTAGTCACTCATTTGAGGTGACGTCTCGAAGTGACTAGATTGTAAGTCGATCGATGGTTGGTTCAGCACCATGGGGTATGGAGATGACTGGTCGTTTACATAGACAGACTGTGGAGACACTCTGTCGGGCAGTGACCATAATAGAGTCCCTTATCAAAATTGTTGAAGCCTGGTCGTGGCGGGGATTTCTATTTTATTCCTATGAGTCGATTCTTTAGACTGGCGACCATTTACCTGAGTCGGTGTAGTTTCCGATTGACTTTGGTTTTTGTCCTAGGTCGTGTAACAACCCGTAATTTGAAAGACCGAAATTATATTTGAAAAAAATAATAAATTTAATTTATTTTAATTTATTAAGATTTATTTGAATTTATGATAATTTAATATAATTATTTTGAATTTATTCGGAATTAAAGAGAAGGTTTTACGGTTTAACCCCGAACGTCATTTAACTATTCCCGAGTCAACTTAAGTCCCGAAACAAACCCGAAACCCGACTCTTGCATAAGTCACACGCCCCATGTCACCTTTTTCCACTCATATTAGATCTTTTAATTAATTTGATTAAACTAATACAAATATCTAGGATATTTGTAACTTTATCGATCTGTCAACTTAAAATTAATCGCTTAAAAACAGACCCGACTTCTGCTCATTTCACACGCCTCTTTCCTCCTCCTCTCTTAGGATTAGATATTTTCTTTCTTTTGATTACAATAACATAATATCTAAATAATATCTAGATATTTGATTAAATTAACTTAATATCTAATAATATCTAAACAATTACCATAATATAATTATAAAACCCGAGTCAATCCCGTAACAACAATTTCAAAACCCGACTCCGTTATTCCTCTATAATTACACGGCACACCCTCCCCCATTACTCACTAACTATCTTTTTATTTTACAATAAATCAACTTAATATCTAATTAATACCTTCTTTAATATAATCATAATCGTTCTTCGTGTTCTTGATCGTTCTTGAGCAAAATCGTCACAAAACCTTCGTTACTTGTTCAAATCCGTCCTAATTTATATTTCTAGAGTCTCCTCTCCGCTCTTCATCTCCATGTACGTTTTATTTTCAATTCCGACAAAATCGTTTTCAACACTTTAATTGTTGAAATCAAGTTTTAATTCTAATAATGTTATTTTTGTCATTTCTTATAGGAGAAGATTATGAAGACGAGTTTGGTGACACGTATATTTTAGAAGAAGATTAGTAGACGGGTTTCTTAGGTCTTATTTTGGTGCTATTTGATTTTGTGCTAGCTAAGGTAACGATTCCGAGTTACTCGACGAATTAATGTCACATATGTTTTATTATGTTTTTGTTGTTGTTGTTATTTATGGTTTTTAAGTAGTAACATGATAAGTTGTTATTATTATTATGTTGTATGAATTTGTAACATGTTTAGTGTTCTTGACATATTTGGATGATTTGTTCATAATCATAATTTTAGTATGAATGATGGTTGAATTGGTTGTTAAAATGGATGGTTCTTAATTAAAACATGTTAGAAATAATTTAGAGTTGTTGATTAGTGTTGGCCGTGTAGGGTGGCTGGAAACCGACCCAAACCAGGCCGGTTCAGGCCGGTTCAGACCCGGTCCAGCCCGGTCTGGTTGGTCTGTGTTTTGGTCCTTTGGGTTTGTGTCGATACTAGATTGTTTTGTTGTTGTTTTGACGGGTTTTAAATATGTTAAGCATGCGGGAAATATTAAGAAACGATTTTTGTAATAGTTGACCAAAACCGGCCCAAACCAGACCCGTGGGCCCAGTCCAGGCCCGGTTCTTTCTCGGCCAAAAACAGCCCGTGAGCCCTCTTTGGACTTGTGACAGTTTTTGAGTTTATCGTTATTATTATATTATGTTTTGTAATATTTAGCAAGTGGGAAATGTTAATAATTAAATTATTTGATTAAACGGTTTTTCATAATATTATTATTTCTCACATGTTAGAAATTATAGCATGAGATTGTAGTTTAATTTGATATCCTTTAAGTCTAACGGGTTTCGTAAGAATTAATAATTCACATGTTAGAAATTAGAATAAAATAGCATGAAATGAATATGATGTTCTTATGTTCAAGCCTAAGTGGCTAAGACTCTGTTTCTAGCCGGTTTGACCAAACGGGTTTGGTCAAACTAAGATCTAGTCAGCCCCGTTTTGACTGATGACCCGTCGCAGGACTCGGGTCGGGGATTTGTCTTCAAGTAAGGTTTTATTTAATGAATAAATGAATGAGCCTTAGTAGATTTGAGGCGATATGATATTTGAATGTGATTTATATGCAATTAGTCACATGATAGGAAGTTTTTCCCGTGACTGTTTAATTGTATGATATATGTCGTGTTGACTAAGTACCCATAGAGAATTATGAGTAAATGGCGTCTTGACCATTCTAATTCTAAATTAGTACCTTGGACCATGACATTGATAGGCCTTACTATCTTTAACGAGTATATAGTTCATGGTTAATAGCTTTTGTGTTCCCGGCTTGGGGGGTTTATCTCCAAGCTGGGGCATGGTTGCCTAATTGCTTCCACTTTGGGAATAGAGCCAGCTTAAGTACTAGCCAACTCTGCTTAGGGGGTCGCCTAGTAGAGATTCTCATGTACTGTTGGTCATGAGAAAGGGAATAGGTTAGCTGTTGTCGCTAGGTCTGATCAGTCTAGGACTAGGATGTTTTCCTACCTTGTGGTATAGACTCGAGTTACAGAAGTCGACTATTGACTGTACTAAGAACTTATGCCTGTTTCTAGACGTATTGGTCTTTCATGTTTGATGATTCTATGAATCTTAGAAGGTGAGATGCAAGCCGGCTAAGGTTGATAGAGTTTGGATTACCGGTTGTTAACTGATTCACATGATAGTTTATATGATTAGGGTTGAGTTGTATTATGGCCATGTTTTAAATGTAACCTCTGAGCTAAGATACTAGCTTCCCTACCTCGTGGTATAGGTTGTTAACCGATTCACATGATAGCTTGCATGAGTAGCTTATCCTTCATATGTTAGGTTATATGTTAGTTATTTGTTTCATAACATGAAAAGCATATCGTATATGTTAAGGTTTTGTATTTTCCATATACATCTCTTTTATGTTATTCATGTTTATTAAACTCGACATTTCGTGGCTGGGAGAACTCGGAGTTACTCCCCACTGACTGTGGCTTCCGTGTTTATATTTAATGCGGTTGGCAGGTTTGTGATGCATACTTGGGTACATTGACGAGCTAGCGAGTGAAGTATTACCTTGGACCTATATTCGGTTCTTAGGATTGTATATTTTAATACACTCTTTTATTTCCGTATTTATACGGGAGATATGTCTCCCGTTTTAGATACTTCTTATGTATAATATTATTTCCTTTTTGTTATGAACCTTTTTCTTTAAGACACCTTTGTTATGATGAATATATTTAATAGTAGGTTCCGGTTTTAAAATTTTACCGATTTTCACTAAAGTGAACCTATTAGAAACGTATTCTCATCTTTTATTTATTTAAATTACTTGTTTATCTTTCCGCAAATTTGAGGGTGTCACAGTTGGTATCAGAGCATTTTTGCTCCCGACGCACGTTTGTGTACCCTTGTATAAATAACTTGACCTTAATAAAATAATAAACTTGTGAGATAGAATGGTAGGATGGGTAGATTAGGATTTATGTTGTAGTCTCTTTGTGCTTGCTAAATGATAAGTACTAATCTGTGTTTTATTTTGCAAGATGCCTCCGAGAATTGACAACACGATCTTAGTAGCTCTTACTCTTATTATTCAGAATCATCAAAATCAACAAAATCAACAGCCGAATCCTATTCCTAATCCTCCTCACGACCATGAGAGACACGGAAGTTATACATGGGTTGCTTCACAACTATCTAGGAGCCAAGCCAAAACCTATGGTGGTGAAGTAGATCCCATTAAGCTTTTGGAATGGATACGTGAAATGGAGAAGAACTTTTCTCTATATGATGTTCTTGAAACGGATAAAGTCCGTCTTGCTTCCCACTTCTTAGTGAAGGAAGCTGATCAGTGGTGGACTCTTGCTGGTCCTACTTCTAAGTTGGAACCTAATTTTGGTTGGACTCGTTTCCGTGAGCTATTAGAGACGAGGTTCTACCCTGATGAATTGAGGCTGCAGAAACTGAAGGAATTCATGGACTTCAAACAGGGGAGACTCTCAGTTCAGGAGTTCACGACCAAGTTCAACGAGTTGGCTCATTATGCCACTCGGCTTATTAAAATGGAGGAAGACAAGGCATTCTTTTACCTGGGAAAACTTTCTCCTCAGGTGAAGGGCAAGATCAGTAGGGGTTCTACTTCCTTTGTCTCTATCTACAACGATGCTATATGGGCAGAGAGTTCAATTCGCAAGATTGCCGAAGAGGCTCGTACCTCGTATGTCGCTCCTAATGCTTATGGTAAGAGACCGTTGTATCCTACTTCTCGACCTTCCTTTTCCTCCTCTTTCTCAAACAAGAGGAAGAATTTCTAGAGTGGACAAGCAACTCAGAGTAACCGTCCATTCGTCCCGAGCAACAACAACGATCTTAAGGGTCGTATCTGTTTTAGGTGCAAGATGCCTATGCATCCAGGTATTGGCTGTTTCAACAAGCCAATTGTGTGCTTTAATTGTCAGAAACCGGGACACAAGTTTAATGAATGTCCTGATAAGAAGAAGACAGCTTCTGCACCAGTTACTTCTGGGAGACCGAAGGGTCGAATTTTCATCATGAGCCGCGCTGAGGCCGATGCTCAAGCAAACATTGTGACTGGTATGTTTTCAATTTATGAAATACCGTGTTTAATTTTATTTGATACGGGAGCTTCTTTGTCCTTTATTTCGATGAGTCTATCCGATAAATTACCTCTCAAAGCTTCAATTGGAGAAAGTACTCCTATATCTTTGCCGTCCGGAGATGTGTTTTCATGCTCTTATGTTCATTCGGACATTCCTATATCAATAAACGGATCTACTTTTCCGGCTAATCTTCTTCGGTTCCCTCTTGAAGAATTTGATATCATTCTGGGCATGGATTGGTTATCTACATATTATGCTCGATTTGAATGCCGTGACCAGAAGATTATTCTCAAAAGCCCTTTAGGTACCCGTGTATCCTATCAAGGGGTTCGAAAACAGACCACTGTGAAACTTGTTTCGGCTATGAAGATGGTAAAAACTATCACGAAAGGTTACAAAGCTTTCTTATGTGTTGTAACTACTTCTACCACTTCGTCTTTGCCTTCATTAAAAGATGTGCCAATTGTTCAAGAATTTCCAGATATATTTCTAGATGAATTACCCGGAATTCCTCCTGAAAGAGATGTTGAATTTATCATTGATCTAGTTCCTGGAACTGGACCAATTGCTAAAGCTCCTTATCGTATGGCTCCTTCTGAATTGAAAGAGTTGAGAATCCAACTTGATGACTTGATTGAGAAAGGCTTTATTAGGCCTAGTGCTTCTCCTTGGGGTTCTCCCGTGCTCTTTGTCAAAAAGAAAGATGGTTCTATGCGACTGTGCATTGATTATCGTGAGTTGAACCGTGTTACAATCAAAAATAAATATCCACTTCCACGTATTAATGATCTCTTTGACCAGTTATGTGGTGCTTCAACTTTTTCAAAGATTGATCTTAGATCGGGTTATCATCAAATTGCCGTTCGTGAAGCAGATATTCCCAAGACTGCTTTTAGCTCGAGGTATGGTCATTTCGAATTCAATGTGATGCCATTCGGTTTGACTAACGCTCCAGCAATATTCATGGATCAGATGAATCGTACCTTCAACGAGTACCTCGATAAATGTGTGGTGGTATTCATTGATGATATTTTGATCTTTTCTAAATCAAATGAAGAACATGCTGATCACCTCCGAACCATTTTGGGAGTTCTTCGACGTAAAAAATGGTAGGCTAAGTTCTCCAAGTGTGAATTTTGGTTGCCCGAGGTATCTTTCCTTGCTCATGTCATTTCAAAAGACGGTGTTATGGTCGATCCAGCTAAGATTGAGGCCGTGGTGGAATGGAAAAGTCCGAAAAATGTGTCCGAGATTCGGAGTTTCCTTGGTTTAGCGGGTTATTACCGTCGGTTTGTGAAAAATTTCTCTAAGTTAGCAAGACCAATGACTCAATTGCTAAAGAAGGAAGCAAAGTATATCTGGACCGATGAATGTGAAAATGCCTTCTTGGAATTAAAGAAGAGATTGACTACCGCACACGGTGTTGACTTTACCAGAGATGAAGCTGATTATGATGTATATTGTGATCTCTAAGCATGGTTTGGGAATGTGTCTGTAATGCAGAATAGAAAAGTCATGCAGATGTTCTCGACAACTCAGGTTCATGAAGTAACTACCCGACTCCATGATCTTGAGTTAGCAGCATGTTGGGGTACATGCATTGATGAAAACTTGGAGACACATCGTATTGGAGTTCATTGTCGAATCTATCCCGATCATAAAAGCTCTTAGGTGCATCTTACTCAGAACGAGTTGAATATGAGACAGAGAACGATGGTTAGAGTTAGTGAATGATTATGATGCCGAGTTGATTTACCACGAAGGAAAGGCAAATTTTGTGGCAGATGCATTGAGTAGAAAGACTAGTCATTCATTAAATGCTCTTAGTACTTTACCCGATGAACTAGTAACAGAATTTCAGAAGCTTAAGGTACAGTTTGTTGGGAAGGGATTTGATTATCTTGGTGCTTTGACTGCGGAACCTGATTTCTATCGAGAGATTCGTACTCATCTACCGGAGGATGCTACTTTCATCGCCATACGAGCAAAAATACTACTTGGGCAAGCTAAGGATTGTGTGGTGGATAATGATGGTTACCTTCGTTACCATGGTAGAATGTATGTTCCGAGAAGTGCCGAGTTGAGAAAGAGAATACTTGATGAAGCTCACCTTTCTCCTTATTCTATTCATCATGGCGGTGACAAAATGTATAACGATTTGAGACCACAGTTTTGGTGGCCTAGGATGAAGATTGAAGTAAAGGAGTATGTTAGTAAATGTCTTACTTGTCAGAAGGTGAAGATCGAACATCAAAGACCCGGAGGGTTGCTACAACCTTTGGAAATTCCTCTTTGGAAATGGGAGTCTATTTCTATGGACTTCGTGATGGCTTTACCTAAAACTTCTAGTGGAAAGGATGCCATCTGGTTATTGTAGACGCTCACCAAGTGTTGCCAGATTCGTGCCTATCAAAGACTTGGATATAGAGGTCTAGAGGGATGGTGCTATGTGAAAGAGATAGTACGCTACCATGGAGTTTCCTAAGATATAGTTTCAGATCGTGTGATCCGCGATTCGGTTCCATCTGGACGGCTTTACAGAAGACATGGTAGTAAATGGTTGATGAGCAAGCTTTTCAGGCCGCTAAAGATGGACAAAACCGAGAGGACGATCCAAACTTTGGAGATCTCTCGGGTTTGGGACTTAGATTTCACGATCTGGGGAAGAAGTGTGGCCTCTGGTTGAATTTTCTCTATAACAACCGTTCCATGCTTCTATCAAGATGTCACCGTACGAGGCTTTATACGGTAGGAAGTGTCGTAGTCCTGTTTTGTTGGGCTCAAGTCCAGGATGATCAATTTTGAGTTCCCGACATGTGACTGAAACGATGATCAAGTTCAAGTCATTCGAGAGCGAATGAAAGCCGCTCAAGGATAGACAAAAATTCCTATGCCGATGTCGTCGGCGACCCTTGAATTTGATGGTGAGACCGTTTTGTATTCCTTAAAGTGTCCCGATAAAGGAGTGACGGTTTGGAGTGAGGGAACGTTGAGTCTAAATATATTGGACCGGTTTCGGGTGCTTAAGAGGTTGGGTACCGTTGCTGATCGTTTGGAATTACCTCCGAACTTGAGTAAAGTTCAGATGTGTGTTCCATGTTTCTCAATGAAGAAGTATATTAGTGATCAGAGTCATATATTAAGAAGAAGTTTTGGACTTGGAACCTAATTTGGCTTTGGAAGAAAGGCCGATTCGTATACTTGAAAGGGCTAACAAGCAACTCAGAAACAAAGTGGTACCCTTAGTTCGTATTCTTTGGCGTTGTGGAAACGTTGAATCAGAAACTTGGGAACCTGAAGCTAAAATGTTAGCTAAATATCCCGAGCTCTTTGCTTGAGGTAAATCTCCTTCTTTCTTTCCTCTTTCTATTCGATTTATTCTTTTGAATATTCCGTTCCTTCTATCGAATATCATCTCTTATAGATAGATTATTAAAAACTTTAGTTAGGAATTTTAGGCATAGATAGTAGAGTTATTACCTTTACTATAGAATTTTTGAACTAAAAGCTTTTGGAAATGTTTGATGATTTCAAGTATTTTACCGTCAAGGAGTGTTGAGACTTGTTATTGGAGACGTTCGATAACTAGTTTTCTCATTTGTTGATGCGAAAATGTATCTTTTAAGTCTTTGACTTGGGACGTCGATGTTCTTAGCTGCAGATGAGAACCTTCCGCCCCATTGATAAGACCCTGTATTTTTATTACAAATATATTTTTAAAAGTTTTGAAATAGACCTACATATATGTCACATTCCTTCTTCTAAGTTTCGAGGACGAAACTTTTTAAAAGGAGGGGTGATTGTAACAACCCGTAATTTGAAAGACCGAAATTATATTTGAAAAAAATAATAAATTTAATTTATTTTAATTTATTAAGATTTATTTTAATTTATGATAATTTAATATAATTATTTTGAATTTATTCGGAATTAAAGAGAAGGTTTTACGGTTTAACCCCGAACGTCATTTAACTATTCCCGAGTCAACTTAAGTCCCGAAACAAACCCGAAACCCGACTCTTGCATAAGTCACACGCCCCATGTCACCTTTTTCCACTCATATTAGATCTTTTAATTAATTTGATTAAACTAATACAAATATCTAGGATATTTGTAACTTTATCGATCTGTCAACTTAAAATTAATCGCTTAAAAACAGACCCGACTTTTGCTCATTTCACACGCCTCTTTCCTCCTCCTCTCTTAGGATTAGATATTTTCTTTCTTTTGATTACAATAATAAAATATCTAAATAATATCTAGATATTTGATTAAATTAACTTAATATCTAATAATATCTAAACAATTACCATAATATAATTATAAAACCCGAGTCAATCCCGTAACAACAATTTCAAAACCCGACTCCGTTATTCCTCTATAATTACACGGCACACCCTCCCCCATTACTCACTAACTATCTTTTCATTTTACAATAAATCAACTTAATATCTAATTAATACCTTCTTTAATATAATCATAATCGTTCTTCGTGTTCTTGATCGTTCTTGAGCAAAATCGTCACAAAACCTTCGTAACTTGTTCAAATCCGTCCTAATTTATATTTCTAGAGTCTCCTTTCCGCTCTTCATCTCCATGTACGTTTTATTTTCAATTCCGACAAAATCGTTTTCAACACTTTAATTGTTGAAATCAAGTTTTAATTCTAATAATGTTATTTTTGTCATTTCTTATAGGAGAAAATTATGAAGACGAGTTTGGTGACTCGTATATTTTAGACGAAGATTAGTAGACGGGTTTTTAGTTCTTATTTTGGTTGACCTATTTGATTTGTGTGCTAGCTAAGGTAACGATTCCGCAGTACTCGAGAATTAATGTCACATATGTTTTATTATGTTTTTGTTGTTGTTGTTATTTATGGTTTTTAAGTAGTAACATGATAAGTTGTTATTATTATTATGTTGTATGAATTTGTAACATGTTTAGTGTTCTTGACATATTTGGATGATTTGTTCATAATCATAATTTTAGTATGAATGATGGTTGAATTGGTTGTTAAAATGGATGGTTCTTAATTAAAACATGTTAGAAATAATTTAGAGTTGTTGATTAGTGTTGGCCGTGTAGGGTGGCTGGAAACCGACCCAAACCAGGCCGGTTCAGGCCGGTTCAGACCCGGTCCAGCCCGGTCTGGTTGGTCTGTGTTTTGGTCCTTTGGGTTTGTGTCGATACTAGATTGTTTTGTTGTTGTTTTGACGGGTTTTAAATATGTTAAGCATGCGGGAAATATTAAGAAACGATTTTTGTAATAGTTGACCAAAACCGGCCCAAACCAGACCCGTGGGCCCAGTCCAGGCCCGGTTCTTTCTCGGCCCAAAACAGCCCGTGAGCCCTCTTTGGACTTGTGACGGTTTTTGAGTTTATCGTTATTATTATGTTATGTTTTGTAATATTTAGCAAGTGGGAAATGTTAATAAGTAAATTATTTGATTAAACGGTTTTTCATAATATTATTATTTCTCACATGTTAGAAATTATAGCATGAGATTGTAGTTTAATTTGATATCCTTTAAGTCTAACGGGTTTCGTAAGAATTAATAATTCACATGTTAGAAATTAGAATAAAATAGCATGAAATGAATATGATGTTCTTATGTTCAAGCCTAAGTGGCTAAGACTCTGTTTCTAGCCGGTTTGACCAAACGGGTTTGGTCAAACTAAGATCTAGTCAGCCCCGTTTTGACTGATGACCCGTCGCGGGAATCGGGTCGGGGATTTGTCTTCAAGAAAGGATGTATTTAATTAATGAATTAACCTTAGTAGATTTATTTAATGAATAAATGAATGAGCCTTAGTAGATATGAGGCGATATGATATTTGAATATGATTTATATGCAATTAGTCACATGATAGGAAGTTTTCCCGTGGCTGTTTAATTGTATGATATATGTCGTGTTGACTAAGTACCCATAGAGAATTATGAGTATATGGCGTCTTGACCATTCTAATTCTAAATGAGTAGCTTGGACCATGACATTGATAGGCAGGTACTGTCTTTAACGAGTATATAGTGCATGGTTAATAGCTTTT
>JAIUZE010071982.1:0-21779 GCA_022085475.1 Heliosperma pusillum | reverse complement strand
AGCTCAAGCCTCATTACAAGCGGTACGCTACATGCAAATAACACCACCTCGCAAGTACACAACATTTGACGGCCGGGTCGAACAACGCATAGCGTTCAACTCCCAACACCGTCGTCGTATGCCCACTACACATGCCATTAAGCAGTAGGATACCTCTCCGTTCCGACATTCCAGCCTTACGAACGGGAAGGTAGCCAAGGGAATGAGAATACAAAGCACAAGACAAAAATAGTGCTCAAACCGACTCATTTGTAAAAACCGACTCAAAGTGGGAACATATCGAAAACCGTCACAAAACATGGGATACATGCGAAAGAGATATCATATACCCAAAACATGAATTTATAAGACATTACGTAAAATTATACGATAAACGGATCATGCGAACTAATATAAATTCTGAGTTTTAGAAATTAAAGGAAAAGAACACAGCCGTGTTCTAGGCCGGTCACTGGACCGGCGGCCGGTGGGCCGGCTCAGAGCACAAGGCAAAAACCAAAAATCATAGAAAACAAGGTAATGTGTTCCAGGCCGGTCAAGAGGGAGGCGGCCGGTACCCCGGCTCAGAGCACAACACTAACAAACACAAAGATTACAAGTTTGGAAACTATCAAAACAAGGGTCTACTTCAAATGCTCATAACTAGAGTTCTAGATATGGGAATACAGAAATTCCAAGTCGAGGTGATAGCGTATTCTCTTACGGTTCCAACGAGTGGTCACAAGCCCAAAACAAGCAAGTAACGAAGGAGTTATGATCATTCTACGAAAAAGGGTCGGTGCAGGAAATTCCTAGCCGGGCACTAGACCGGCTGCCGGTCCTTCGGCCAGGAATACAATTCCACCCGAGAACAACAAGCACCAATTCTATCATTTTCAATTCTCCTAATTCACTTCTAATAATTATCAACAATCAATATTCATCATCAACAATCATCAAATAACAACAATCATAAATCATAACATGATTCCTAAGCTTCTAATCGTATTCTAAATACGATTTATAACATATAAAGCATGCAAAACACGTAAATGATATCGAGTAACCCTTCACCGTTACCTTTACGCGTCTTTAATCGATTCTACACCTTCCTAGTCTCCACCTACATACAATTAGATAATAAAAGATGAATATCATTCACCTTGAGAAAGACGGATAATTTAAAAAAGCGAGAAAGACGGTAATTTTATTACCAATACGGATAGAGGAAGCTAAGAGGGGAAGAATGAGACGAACTTACGTGAATTTGAGCGAGTAACGAAGGTGTAGCGATGATTTAAAGCTTGATCAAATATGGAAACTTAGGTTTTGGTGGTTTGATGAGGAAGAAGGAGTAAGTGGAAAATGAGGGAAAAATAGGTTATGAGGGGGTATAAGTAAAGGGTGAGTCGGAAAGTCAACAAAAGTCAAAGACGGCTTAAAAGTCAAGAAAATTCAAAGACGACTTAAAATTCAAGAAACGTCAAAGACGACTTAAAATTCAAGAAAAGTCAAACTCGACTCAAAAGTCAAGAAAAGTCAAACTCGACTCAAAAGTCAAGACAAGTCAAACTCGACTCAAAAAGGTTTCAAGAAAAGTCAACTCGACTCAAAAGTCAAGAAAAGTCAAAACCGCCTCTAAACGGGATTTCATGAAATCTAACAGAAAATTCCAAATACGAACTCGGAAATTCTAAATTCGACTCGGAACATAAAATTATAAATTAAAACTTAAATTTGCTGAAAAGATTTCGTAAAATATTTCTACTAGAAAAATAGGGTACATTTCCGGGTGTTACAGTTGATGATGAATATTGATTGTTGATAATTATTAGAAGTGAATTAGGAGATTTGAAAATGATAGGATTGGTGTTTGTTGTTCTCGGGTGGAATGGGGTTCCTGGCCGAAGGACCGGCAGCCGGTTCAGTGCCCGGCTGGGAATTTCCTGCACCGACCCGTTTTCGTAGAATGATCATATCTCCTTCGTTACTTGCTTGTTTTGGGCTTGTGACCACTCGTAGGAACCGTAAGAGGATAAGCTATCACCTCGACTTGGAATTTCTGCATTCCCATGTCTATAACTCTAGTTATGACCATTTGAAGTAGACCCTTGTTTTGATAGTTTCCAAACTTGTGATTTTTGTGTTTGTTAGTGTTGTGCTCTGAGCCGGGGTACCGGCCGCCTCCCTCTTGACCGGCCTGGAACACACTACCTTGTTTTCTATGATTTTTGGTTTTTGCCTTGTGCTCTGAGCCGGCCCACCGGCCGTCGGTCCAGTGACCGGCCTAGAACACGGTTGTGTTCTTTTCTTTTAAATTCTAAAACTCGTGATTTATAATAGTTCGCATGATCGGTTTATCGTATAATTTTACGTAATGGCTTATAATATTCATGTTTTGGATATATGATATCTCTTTCGCATGTATCAATGTTTTGTGACGGGTTTTTGCTATGTCCCACTTTGAGTCGGTTTTTACATATGTTACGGTTTGAGCACGATTTTGTCTTGTGCTTCGTATTCTCATTCCCTTGGCTACCTTCCCGTTCGTAAGGCTGGAATGTCGGAACGGAGAGGTATCCTACTGCTTAATTGCATGTGTAGTGGGCATATGACGACGTTGTTGGGAGTTGAACGCTATGCGTTGTTCGACCCGGCCGTCAAATGTTGTATACTTGCGAGGTGGTGTTATTTGCATGTAGCGTACCGCTTGTTATGAGGCTTGAGCTGTTTTCCGCCTCTGTCGTGAATTGATCTACCGAATTTGGGGTACTCGGCATATATATTGTAAGCCCGAGTCTTGGATGCGAAATGTCATCGCGTGTCGAATCGGAACATGATTTATTCCGAGAGTCTGGCCAGGTTTAGACTAGGACCGTATTATTATCGTCGTCCTACCAGGAGGAAATTAGTCTACCTATACGAAATGTCATCGTATATGGGTTGAGGGAAATGTCATCCGTGAACGCCTTTTAATCATACTTGCCATGTACACGATGCTAGTGCGTTTCATTTACCGTGAGAAAGGTCGTCTTTGTGTCGTCGTTCTTGAATGCGTGATTTCATGATATTATTCATGGTCATTGCATGATTGGACACCGTCAATGTCTTGGTTCGTGAATGGATGATAATATGTTGGATTTATTGTGATCATCGCATGACTTGACTTGGTTTGTCTGTCGAGTCTCAATCTTATCAATCTTATACCGCTAACGGTGAGATGCAAGCCCTAGTGAGCGTATTCGGTTGCCTAAGAGTGTCTTCCCCGAGTCTTTGAATAACATGATGGTTACGGATTTGATTTCCACATGATCTTATCATTATCTATAGAATTGCCTATCTATTCTTATAGTATCTCACATGTATATATATATATGCATGCTCTACTTTTGTATTTCCTTATATGTACGTTAAAGGTGATATGGCTGGGAGAACCCGGAGTTACTCCCCACTGACTGTGGCGTTCATGTTTTTCATGGATGAACAGGTTGCTTGCTTGGATGGCTTTTTGCTTGACATTTTGGGTTCGGGTGTGAGCTAGCGGGCGTTGTCCCTGGATTATTAACCTCTAGACGATTTTAGCTAGTTTGCTAAACACTTGTTCTTTGCTAACATTTTTGAAACTCTGTCTCTTTGTTGTATTCCGCACTTAGTTTGTAATATTTTGACACTCCTCGTTTTATCTATCTTGCATGTATAAAAGGTTTTTAAAATCTCATATTTCCGCTATATAATTCACATGCTTGTTTGTTTTATATTTCCGCATTCGCGAGGGTTGTCACAGGTAAGCCTCGATAAGGAGCATTATGACGACATACCAAAAATAAAAATATTTTCGTTGGAGCGAAAAGATTGATGTACCATTGTTATGACAAGACGTCACTAAAAATCAAAGCGTTTTTGACTAAGTGTGACTTATTCATTTACTCTTCATAAGAGACATTTGCAATGGTGAATATGAGGATCAAAAGATAAAATTCATTTTGTCATTAGCTACGGTGGTTTAAACGGAGATTGCAATCAAAATGCTACCGTATAAAATATTGGAAACTCCTTTCCACGAATGAACGGATTTACAAGTTCGTAGAAGGATAAATATTTGTCATTGCGTGAATTAATATGAACGGAAAATAAACATTCATTGCTTATATATAATTTACTTGTAAAACAATTTTAACAAGTCACTCATATAATGACCCCTCACGAAATTATATTAGTTTTTCCAAGACCCATATTTAGACAAAAATAGTCATCGCATGCTACCTTTATCTAAAAATGGTAAGTCAATTCTTGACTAATTCTACACTTAGAATTCTTGGTTGACGGATTTCTGTTAAATCCATCTCCTAGTCCCAAGATAACGCTTATCTCGTTGAGTCCAATCCAATTTTGGCTTGTGATCGCATCACCCTACTTACCCGAGGTAAAAAGGGACCCACGAGCGTGGTAGCCCTAATGAACACGGGGTTCATAGGTGTTACTAATTGGTAAGGCTAAATCTCAATTTTTTAAGTTATGTGAGAGGTCTTGTCAATTTTGTTATTAATTCCCTATAAGCGAACTAAGTCGGTGAATTTTGAATAACTTTGAATTGACAATCGAGAAATAAAGATGCATGTTGGCGATTTTGGCATGAGCGGAAAAATAAAGCAAGCAAATAATAAATCCTAGTATGGCCACCTAGCTAATCTAATTAACTAGTAGATTACAAAATCGGAAACCAACTCCTTGGCCCCTTGCCTCTTCATGGCACCGTCTTTTGGAACACCGACTTCGGGAATCTCCGTCTTTATAATAATTAATTACAAAAAGATACAAATAAAATTCCTATTATACATTTGATCTAAAAATGAAATTAAATTATTACAAACGGCGATACGAGATCGCAAATAAAATTACAACCGAATCGGTATTCCCTTACATTACGGGTAATACCGATTAAAATAATCTAGGCCATACTAGGTACAACTTGATTTAAAAATTAAATAAATGACATTCATTCATTCAAAAATAACAACATAAATAAAATGCTGTAAAAATCATGCCAAAATCGCACTTAACACTTATCATGCTTAATCTAGCTCGGTTTTATGGATTTTATCAATTTTTAACCATTAAAAATCAATAATCAACACTTAAATCGTATTTAAGCTAAAAATAATTATCTAAACTGATTTAGAACTCAAAATTAGTCCCCAATAACTTTTTTTGTATTTAATTAGTTCGAATTGATCGTATTTGCTAAATATAGAGGTTTAATCATAACATTTATGAAGTAAACCCAAAATAAAATATAAAAATCATAAAAATTTGAAACCAAAAATTTTGTACATTCTGGAACATTTCCAGGAACTCTAAAAAACAGAAACATTTGCCCAAAAATTTTGAATAAATTTTATGAACAAATAACTTAATATTCAACGGTTTTATCAAATAAAAACTATTAAATATAGTAAAATAGTGAAACAAATTATAAAATTTCACCAAGATGATATAAATCATATTATAAAATGTACCAAAAATTTTCAATACCAGAAAAGGACGTCTAAATTTTATGATCATAATAATCTCACTTTATTGACTTTTATCTTATAAAAATAAATCATCATGCAAAACTTAATTAAAAGTCACGAAATTTTACATAAAGTATGTACAACATGCATGTGAGATCATATCAAAATTTCATGGCCAGAATCAACATGCAACTATTTTTAGTTAACTTTTAACATAAAATATGCATATTAACATGATTTAAAGGCCATAAATCAAAATAAATAGCAAATTAATCCACAAAATCACCAAATTTGACCACAACCATTTTGAGGTCAGTAGGTATGCATGCAAATCAAAAATTTCGTGCAAACCAATTTTGAACACAAATTTTCAATTTTACCCAAGTTATCGTATAACTCGATTTTAATGCTTAAAATCGACATGCATGTAACAATTGAGCTCTGATACCACATGAAAGTCCTAGACCTCTAATTAGACTCCTCTAATTAGTTCATTAAATTACATTAACTTAATGATTTAGGATCTAGTTATCATGCATGCAAATATAAAAGCATAAAAGATAAGATAAGACGAAAACATCCTTACATGGGGATTTTCGGTTCAATATGGGCACAATAAGAACTCCTTCTTATTGTTCTTGAGCATGAAATTAATGGATGATCCTCCATAAAACAACCTCCAAAGTAGAAGGTCTCCTTCTTGTTGCACCCAAGATTAAACCCAAATAATCTTACCTTATTATTAACTAGATAATAAGTAAGACATAATACTACTAATATTAGTATATTACTACACTAGTAATATGTAGAGAATATTAGTTTGTATATAGAGAGTTTAGTGAGAAGTTGAGTAGTGATAGAAGTAAGAAAAATAAGCAAGTGAAGAAGCATCCAAAATTGAACAACTTTTGGTCAATATAAAGGCCATATGACCGGATGACATGAGCTCCAAGAGGACTCAATTTTGCTTATTTTATTCTTGTGTAAGAAGGTAGAGTATGGGTTAAGTAGTAATGATTAAAGCTAGGATGATATCTCACTATCAACATAGTGAATTGTGTGTTAATAAAAGAATAACACACATGCATCTTCCATGTCCACAAAAACCGGACCATTGAGACTTATAATGGTCCATTTTGATTTTTTTGATATTTGTCCCTCAAATACTTATTAATCATATGTTTCATTATCTTGTATAATTAAGAGTTAATTTGATCATATAACAATTATATGACTTAAATTAATAAATAATATACACTTAACTTTTAAGTGATATTTTATCATTATATCAATATATAATGGGTCCTACAATGCCTAGTTAGTTTATTTTACAACTTCTTGTAAATATAATAAACTAATCACCTCTACCTCAAAATATATGCACAACCTCAACTAATTAAATGAATTAACGATTAATCATTAAATTAAATCTTATTTAATCGTATTAAAATAAGACGTAAAATTTATTCAGTCAGTTATCGTATAATTGACTAATAAACTTAAGTGGAATGAGTTCGCTAACTCAATTTCCAATAAATAACTCTCGTAACTAAACGTACATATCAAATATATGTAATGCTCTAATTAAACTGTATCGTATACAAATAATTAGTATTCTATTTGGGTCTCATCCTATAGGTGTGACCTAAAGGGATCAGTTGATTACCGCCGTCATACGACAATAACGTCAAACTCTAGTCAGCCAAGCTTTACCGATTTACGTTAATCAACTGACGTGGAGTATCAAAATATACTAATCATGCCACGTATATTCCAAATGAGATTTATTATATAAATGCACTATTGTGGAGGACACTTACTCCAACAACCTCTACCAAACTATTATAAATGATTCCGAGATCCAAATTCATATCAACTTGGGCACGGTTAGCCGATTCATCCCTCATTAACATAATTCGGTGGATTAACTCTTTAATCGATTCTACATTAGAACTCTCGGTCGATAATATTACTTTAATATTTATCTTAAGCCCGGAAAATATGCGGCTACGGTCGCGAATACTTCCGTTGAGCTCAATACAAATTTCGAAATAATAACCTTTATTACCCCACTTACCCAACGTAACAAATTTAGCACCCGGGTGAGCCGAGCCTACTTCCTTGCGAAATTGGGATTCATGGGTTCTACTATTTGGTAAGGCTTGATCTCAATTATTTATTATGAGAGGTCATGTCAATTTATCATCTATCTCGTTTAAGTGAACTAAATCGATGAATTAACGATAATTTTAATTGACACGGTAGAATACTCGATAAAATATGCATGTCATGTTAAGGCGATTTGGCAATGCATGCAAACATATTAAATAAAATGCAAGCATAAAAGTAAAACTCCTAGTATGGCCTTTCCTAGAATAGAAAATCATATAATCTATTAAAAATTCGGAAACCAACTCCTTTGGTCCCTTAAACTTCATAAGCACGCCTCCTAAGGTCACCGTCTCTCTCGGAACTCCTTTCTGAATGGCAGCATCTTTGGGAAACTCCGGTATTACAAATAATTACAAAATATATAATAAAATTACAATAATTTCCTATTATACATTTGTAATATAAAATAATACAATAAAAGTGATACGAGATGACATTAAATTACAACCGAATCAATATTCCCTTACATTTCGGGCAATATCGATTAAAACTAAGGCCATACAAGGATTAAATTACATAACTCAAAATTACATAAATAAAATATGACATTCATATATATAAAAATGTAGCATTATAATATGTATAAAACATGCTCTTATTAAATGCCAAATCGCTCTATTTAACGGTTTATATCTCATATACCCCGGTTTTACGGAAATGCGTGCAAATAACACTTTAAAATCACCAAATAATACTTAAATCATATTTAATTCCAAGTTAATTATCCCAACTGATTTAGGCCTCTAAAATTAGTCATCACTCAATTTTTGACAATAATTCAACTTGTTGTTATTTAATTGCTCAAAAGTAGACTTTAAAATCATATTTTAATCAAATAAATCCAAATTTAATTTCAATAATTTCAAAATTTCAATTTTAAATTTTTTGTACATTCTGGAACATTTCCATGACACTCATAATGTCAAAAAAACAAGGTTAAAAATTTTGAATTTATTTTGAGAAAAATCGGTTGCGCTTTATCGGTTTTATCAAATAAAATACATAAAGCATGCGAAAATTAATCATATTAAATTTTCAAATCAAGATCTGAAATGTGGGACATATATGAAACCAGGAACAATTTTCTCATGACATGAAATTTATTTTAGCTATATTTTCTAAATAAGTCACTATTTATGCCATTTTTACATTAAAAATTCATAAATCATGTTAGACAGATCACATCAGTCTGAAATTGTTTAGTCTGACAGGAAAACATGCACGTGACTACATTAGAAAATTTCATGATTATATTAGAAGCATAACTATTTTTAACCATTTCACCTTTATTTATTTCATTTTATCATATAAAAATCATAAATCATGAGAAACAAGTCCACTTCACACGACATTTTACATAAAGTAAGTAAAATGCATGTGTGATAGTGTGTAAACATTTTACGGTCAGAAGAAAATCTAACTATTTTTAGCATTTTAAACATCATTTTACTCATTAAAATGTAATAAAAACACTAAAAATCATATTTGAGCAATATAAATTTCCATAAATCATCAAAATGACCTAAAATAATATTAGGACCAGAATATATTGACATGCAAATGACTTTGTGATTTTATCTCATAAAACACAAATTACTAGTTTTCTTTAAGTTACATTAACTCGAAAAAACTATAAATCGATTATGCATGCAACAACCAAAGCTCTGATACCACTTGTAAGTTTCTCAAACTCGATATTAGACATTTCTAATATCATCTTATTAATAGTTTACTCTTAAACTATTTGGACCTTATGCATGCATAACAAGGTATAAAGGAAAGAACCATTTCTTACATTGATTATGAAAATATGGGCACAATATTTGAACTCCTTTCAAATATTGTTCTTGAGCTAGTAATATGAGGATGATCTTCCAAGTTTCAAAGTAGAAAATTTTCAATTAGTAGCACCCAAGACAACCCCTTAATCTCTACTAAATTACTACACTAGTATATAATAGTAGAAGCCCTTAAAATAAATCTAATAACCTCTTATTACTACACTAGTAATGTTATTAGAAATATGAACTAAGTTGTGTGGAACTTCTTTAAGCTTAGTGAGAATTTAGAGAGAAGTAGAGATTTTTTGCATGAAAGAAAATATGAGATGAAGTGTGGTATAAATAAGAGGAAACTTGTCCTCTTTTCCTCTTCACTAGCACCGGCCACATGCCCCCATTGTGGGGTGTGTGGTCACTTTCAATTGTTCTTAACAATGTAAATAGGTAGTGTGTAAGAATAAGTCTAGTATAAGATTACATCTAATTCTCAATTAGATTACAAAAACTAATCATCCTCTTGTACACTACAAAAAACCGGATCACCCCACTTAAAATGGGTGTCCATTTTATTTTTGCAATTTGTCATTTGTCACATATGTGACAAGTGACAAGTGACATGTAACATGTAATCTTTGCTTATAAATGTGCATTTAACAAATTTAAATGCAATTTCATAACAAATAAATTAAACTTAACATTTGAAGTCACATTTTATAATTACATGTTAATAAAATGGGTCATCTCATACTACAACAATTCGTAATTATAATCAACCAATTTTGCTTATCTCAAATGTTTCATAAACATAATGCATTCTTAGTAATATAACAATTAAATTACCAAAAATAAATCTTATTTAATCATATTACAATAAGATATACTTCTCACTTACAATATAAACTTAGTTCAATTTAAGGGATTAATTAATCTGTATCGCTATACAATTAATCTATATCGCTATACAATTAATTAATGCACATGATTAGGGGATTGTCCTTTCGGTGTGACCTCAAGGGATAAACTGATCACCACCATCATACGACAGTAACGTCAAACTCTATTGAGCCAATCGTTACCGATTTATGTTGACCAGTTGACTATAATATTCATCATCTATCCATTTGTATTCTTATTATTGAGATTTAATTATGTGATCGCACTATTGTTGAGTACACTCACTCCAACAAATCCTGTTAACATACCCTGTTATAATTTCCCATGGGGGGTTCCCTCCTAACAGATAGCATATCACAGCAGTTGACCAAAAATCAATTTCAGGTTGTACATCATCATTGGATAATTGCAACATAGGTTTATGTTCTGACATCACAACTGCAGGAGAGAGGATTTTACCTTTCACCTGGGTCCATCCCTGTTCCTCCACCATCGTACTCTCATCTACTACTAGAGTATCAAGGTTCAACACCAGAATCCCCAAAATTTCACTTATATTTCTAGTAATTCGTGCTTCATTTGTTTGCGGAATACGTATATTGGTCCCGTTTGATGATACAACATCCCTATTTCCAAAAAGAGTTCTTCACAATTGCTAAAAGAAAGTCTTGTTTTTGCTTTAGATTTACTTTTTCCTTTATTTTGGGAATTTTTTGAATTGTTTTTCCTTTCCATCTTGCAATTAAAACCCTAGAAATCCTAGAGAGAAGTCAGAGCTTTCTCTCTCATCCTCAGTCTTTCCTTTGATGATTTCAATTTTTTAGTACGAGGTTGGTGTCTTTAGTCTAAACAATTATCGTTATTATCGATTTCCTAGTTTGACTTGAGCATTTACATAATTTGCATGTGTGACCCGGCCTCCCTAGACTCCTCCTTTATTATTATTATTATAGTTACATAAACCCAACCAAACCAATCGATAACCGACTTTGATAGAATTGGACCCATAACAACTTGTATAGCAACTCCCGTCTCTTTGTGTTCGAACCCTATTACTACATTCATTTGTGTCTAGGGTATTTATCTTTGATTAGGTGTGCGATAGCCTATCATTCACAAACTTGGTTATTTTTCAGGACCCGTGTTTTGACGAGCTTCAAAATCGTCACATGATGTTATCATCTCTGCAGAGACCCACCTTCCGGACATACAATCCGCGGGCTCGTATTTTGATCGCCAAAATTTTGCTCGCGACAACCGAGCAGTCTGAAAGATTTGATCCTGACAGAGTCTTTTGTATATCAAATTCATTTCAATATATTTTCCCCAACGAGAGTTTGCCTGAGGATAGAGACAGGCAGATTCCCACATATAACGGTCGGCAAGCCTCATAATACAACAACATATGACGAATGGCGAGCCTCATGACGCAACCCCAGTCGACAACTGGGGAGCGTCATAACACAACCTCATTCCTCATAAGAATATGCCTCAGGTATGACTCCTTCTTATGGCTGGCGAGCTTTTATACTTAGTCTAACGGACTTTAAACGACCATCCCCGATAGTCGACAGACTTTAAAATGTTCCCGACGACAGGTCCTTGAAACAAACCCCTTGAATCGCCTCTCGTCGCCATAGTCGATAGGTTGTAATCTTCGATTGCCCTGGAGGCTATACTTTGACTTTTGCCTTGTCCAAGCCTCAGTTAAAGTGGGGGCTCTGTAGATACCTCGTTTTTACACCTTCCGCCAACCACCCAGTGATGATTGGGCCGCATGTTTCATACGCGGAATGATTTACGACAATTCGTAAGTTTATCGTCAAGTGATAGCTCAAACACTTGTGTCTACCCCTTAGTCGTTCATCTACGCGCAGGTACGGTCGTTTTGACAGTTATTAGAGTTCATTTGAAGTCTGGGTCGAAAAGCGCATCATTTTCTATAAACCGTTTTAAAACTCCGACTCGGAACACGCGCAGAATATTTTGATTATTTGATTACATTTTCAAATTCTATCTTATTAATAAAATTATCTTAGATTATCTCTAAAAATGGAAGTGTAGATCAACCAAAATTTCGTAATAGAAATGTGGAAATATTTCACCCGTAGCACGAAACCTTTGGGGAAATGACGAACCAGGTGCTGCGCCTCTTCGAAGGATCGTAGTCCTGATGTGCCTCTTCCCCAGCCTGTCCTTTCCAAATTTTGAGTTGTTCAACGACTCTTTCACATTTTCTACTATAAAAAGAGAGCTCCATTCTCACTTTTAAGGCACGCGAGTGTTCCGCCCATTATCTTCTTCTCTCTTTGCATTCTAGACCTTGCTCGAAGCCATCGACATCTACGTGCTTGATCAATCGACCACGTAAGCTTTGATCCTTCTGAGTACCCGTTACGTTTTGCATTGACCGACCAATTTGACCAACTACACCTTAATCAACTTAATCAATTTTAGTCCTTTAACAAGGGCACTTTCAACATACAGTCGAGTCGAGCTGTCGCTAAAACATAACTTTAGTTCATATCTCGTTTCGTCAACATGTAAGTCTAAGGGTTTTAAATCCGTCTTTTACTTCATTTGTATTTTTGTTATTCATTTAATGTAAGGTCTATGTCAGAAATAAGTCCAAAATCAATTTTAACTCAAAACCTTTTCATAAAACATTTGTAGTAGTAATCAGACATCGAAAAGAAACGCAGCAGCAGCTGCGCTTCTTCGAAGAGTCACAGCATCTGTTACGCCTCTTCCAGAGGCCGCCTGCTCATGCTCTTCTTCTTCTTCCTCTGGTTCTACGTCCTTATTTTCCTTTTTATTTTAATCTTTCATTAAATCGTTTATTCTCGTCTTAGATCTCTAATAGTCAATATTAGCGGGTTTTCGTCTTTGAATCAAGATAAGTTTTAGAGGTTCAATTTGTTCATATCAAATCTCTAGATTCGTTATTGATAAATTGTTAGTGTAATTAATCTATTTAAATCACTTTCAATCGAGTTTTAGATCGACGATTAATTGCAAATACCAAAGAACATTAACTGATTGCATAGAGTGATGAACCTTTTCGAAAGGACGCACCTGCTGCTGCACCTGTTCTGGGTTGGTTTATGTCTCAGAACTTCCTTTCTCGCTTCGACGTAGTTTAATTAGGTAATTAATCTACTACTAATCATAATATCATCCTTAATCTGTTAATCTATTAATCTTTTTCTTTTCTTTAAAATCTTTGTTTTGATTATATTTCCGACATAGATCATGTAATCAGTTGTAATCTTATTTAATCGTTGTATTGTATGATTTCTTTGCCTTTTGTACATAATTCAATCCTAATTCTTAATTTTGTCATAATTGTATGCTAAAACTACATGTTCACCGACATAGTCTAGTTCACATGCTAGGATTAAAATGTTGGATGCTGCATTGCATGCATATAATCGATAACATATCGAGTACGAACGATTTTCCTAATCATTAGTAGAGGCCGCTATCAAGGCGGGCGGGATTAGGTGTTCGATTAAAGAACTTCCTAATACGTACCTTCACCCCTTACTCCAGATCTCTGTGAACATCTGTGTTCATTGGCATCCACAAGAGTCATTCCAGACATAGAATTTTAAGGGTAACGAGTTCTGAGTGTTCGTGTCATTACTTTGTGTCTTGACAAGGCATAAAGTATTCGAACGGGTCCAATTTTCCATAAAATTTGGTGGCGACTCCACAAATGCGTATGACTACGCTTGTCCCCCGTTTCCATCCTGTGTGCGTCCCTCCGTGATTCCCCGTGTACCACAGTTCGGCAAGGATCCACAATCTGTGTATCACACCTTGAAGGAGAGACTTTCACACACCACAATTCATAAAACCCACAAAAATTTTACAATCATCTTTACCTCCACAAAAGAAAATGGTTCGCCTATCTGACCATTCCAAACCCACAGCCGAAACACTATTAAAGGGTATTTCTACTCCCCAAATAACTGCTAGAAACTTCGAAATCAAACCAGCCTTTTTAAGCCTCATAGAAATATCCCAATTTGGTGGTAGTGCTAGCGAAGACCCAAATCTCCATATCCAAAACTTTTGCGATTATTGCTCCACTATTAGACAATACGGGGTTTCCCAAGATCAAATTAGGCAATGCTTTTTTCCTTTTTCTTTGACCGGAAAGGCTAAACTTTGAATCAATAGTTTGGATAAAGTTCCCTTAGGAATTACCGATTGGGATAGTCTGGCTCTTACCTTTTACCAAAAATATTTCCCACCCGAGAGAACCACACTCTTAAATAGTCAAATCATTGGATTCCGACAAGAGGGCGATGAAAAACTCTATGAAGCTTAAAAAAGGTACAAGGAATTACAAACGGAATTTCCCCATCATGGATTATATTCATGATTCCTAGCCATAACCTTCTACAATGGCTGTTGCGGTGGAGTCTCAACGCATCCTAGACTTCGCCAACAATGGTCGATTTGACCAAATCGATGTAGAACTTGCCCACTCAACTATCGAATCCATGGCGATCCACGATTCCCAATATAGCAATTTGCTCACTATGCCATCAAAAGCAAATCAAGAAGACTCTAAGGTAGCTTGTCTAGAAGCCCAAATAGCCCTCCTCCAGCAACAAGTAGGAAGCTCTTCCCAATCTCGGCAACAACTCAACGTCAATAGCCAAGTGACGATTTGCGAGACTTGCGGAAATTGAGGACATGGTTCCCAAAAGTGTAGAAGCTCCATCGAACAAGTTAATGCCTATAAAAACCAAAGACGAGGCAATCCCTTCTCAAACTTCTACAATGAAAACAGCAAATACCATCCCAAGTTGTCCTACAAAAGCACCAATATTCAAAATCCACATCAAATCCAACCACAAAGCCCACCATACATACCTCAACAAAAACAATACAACCCACCTGGTTTACAAACTCAAAGGCCTCAACAAAACTACAATCAAAGCTACAATTAACATCAACAAAATCTGTCATTCCCAAACCAAGGCCAATCTTCCCAACCACATGACTCAAACTTGAGCAAAATTGAATCCATGCTATTACAAGTTATCCAAAAACAAGTTATCCATGCTCAATTCCAAAAGAGTGACCAGGCCAAATATGCATCAATCGAAATGCTCGAAAACCAAATGGCCCAGTTGGTAGACTCAAATGCCCAAAGAAAACTTGGTCAACTCCCACCCCATGGTGAGCAACCAAGAGATACCGCAAATGCCATTACTCTAAGGAGCGGCGTAAGCTACAAGGAACCATATATGCTAGAAGAGACCAATGAAGTTGCCACTGACAAGGCATGGGACAACCAAAACTACATCTCTAAGGAAGTACAAGATCCCAAAGTTTCCACTGACAAGGTAAGAGACATTTCCCAAAAGAAAGATGATATTGTGAAGGATCAAATCAATATTCAAGTCCCTTTTCCTCACCGTCTAAGGAAGACCCGTAAGGAGATTCAATTCACTAAGTTCATGGAAGTAGTGAAGAATCTCCTGGGAACAGTTCCATTTACTGAATTAATCACCCAAATACCCTCCTACACAAAACTCATGAAGGACATTGTAACTAAGAAGAGGACTTTGGACGATGTTGAAATCTTAGCATTCACCACTGAGTGTAGTTCTCTTTTACAAAACAAGTCCCCTCCTAAGTTGAAAAACCCTGGTAGTTTTTTAATCCCTTGCACTATAAGCACCTACACCCTCGACAAAGCTTTATGTGAACTTGGTGCTAGTGTTAATGGCATGCCCTATTCAATATGCGAAAAACTAAACATGGAGATTTTAAAATGTATAAGTGTCACCTTACAAGTGGGAGACCGTTCTCTAAATCAACCAATGAGAGTTTTAGAAGATGTTCCCGTCAAAGTAGGGAAGTTTTTCATTCCTGTTGACTTTATCGTCCTCGATGTGGCTGAAGATTCACAAGTATCTATCATTTTAGGAAGACCTTTCCTACATACCGCTGGTGCATTCATCAATGTCAAGAACGATAAGTTAACACTGGAAGTAGGTGATGACAAAGTCACCTACAATTTGAACAATGTTATGAAAAGCCCAATCCTAGAAGAGTCTTGTTGTTTCATTGATGTCTTAGACTCTATTGTAGATGATTCATTACATCACTTAACAATCAATGACCCTTTGGAGGCAATTCTTTTGCTAGAATAATTTGCAGGTAATGATAGCACGAAAAATGCTGAGATTTGCAAGTTACAAGCTGATCTAACTAGATAGGAACTCTCGCCGGAGGAAAGTCGACATGTCATTGGCTTCATCCATACACCTACCAAGGTAGAGGTACAAAAACCCGAACTCAAACCTCTTCCAGTAAACCTAAGGTATGCCTTTCTAGATGACTTTGAAATGTGTCCAGTCATCGTCAGTGCATCCCTCACTGCAAGTCCGCTATCTTCCTTGCTTGCTATCTTGAGAGCAATAGAGAGGCCTTAGGTTACAAACTTGATGATTTGAGATGTAAAAGCCCTGAATTTTGCATGTACATAATTCACTTAGAAAAGGGACATAAACCTTCGGTCCAAGGTTAGTTGCATGTTGGGTTGGTTCGATGGCGCGTCGTCTTAACCCTAACATCCAAGAGGTAGTAAAAAACAAGGTCAATAAACAGTTAGATGCAGGAATCATTTATGCGATTTCTGACTCTAAATGGGTTATTCCAGTCCAAGTGGTAAAAAACAAAGGGGGGTTAACTGTAGTCAAGAATGGTAAAAATGAACTTATCCCCACAAGAATCGTCACGGGGTGGCGCATGTGTATTGACTACAGCAAACTGAACCAGTCCACCAAGAAGGATCATTACCCTTTACCTTTCATTGACCAAATTTTAGAAAGACTGGCTTATCACAAGTACTTTTGTTACCTAGATGGTTACTCGAGATTCTTCGAAATATTCATTCATCCTGAGGATCAAGAAAAGACCACCTTTACTTGTCCATATGGTACGTTTGTGTTGGAGTGAGTGTACTCAACAATATTTTGATCACACTTAACAATAGTGCGATCACATAATTAAATCTCAATAATAAGAATAGAAAGGGATGATGACTATAATAGTCAACTGGCCAACATAAATCGATAAAGATTGGCTCACTAGAGTTTAATGTTACTGTCGTATGACGGTGGTGATCAAATGATCCCTTGAGGTCACACCTAAAGGACATTCCTCTAATCAAGAACATTAATTAATTGTATAGCGATACAGATTAATTAATCCCTTAAATTGAACTGAGTTTATATTGTAAGTGAGAATTATATCTTATTGTAATATGATTAAATAAGATTCATTTTAGTAATTTAATTGTTATATTACTAAAAATGCATTATGTTTATGAAACATTTGAGATAAGCAAAATTGGTTGATTATAATTACAAATTGTAGTAGATTATATTAACCAAATACGAGATGACCCGTTTTATTATTTACATGTAATTATAAAGTGTGACTTAAAATGTTAAGTCTAATTAATTTGTTATGAAATTGCATTTAAATTAGTTAAATGTACATTTATAAGCAAAGATTACATGTTACATGTCACATGTCACATGTCACATATGTGACATATGACAAATTACAAAGTTAAAATGGAGTCCATTTTATGCTCAAGGGGTCGGTCAAGATGGATGATTTTAGGGTGTTAATTAGTTGTTGGTTTTAATGCCTAAAACACAATCATTTCACCTAAACACTTAAAGCCTACTATAGTGTTATGGGTAAGACAAAAAGGAAGGCATGCTTGCCTCCTTCCCAAGCTCTAGCCGGCACCCCCCTCTACATAATGAGAATTAGTTCTCATTTGTGCCATGATGATTCTAAGGCTTTTCTTATGCAATATTCTCACATTACAACTTATAGAAGTTGGTGTTTAAACTAAGTTCTTCTTTTTCATAAGATCTTGAGAATATTACTAAGTGTAGTAATATTTATATTAGAAATATATATTAAGGGCATCTCATATGTTATACATGTATGCTAATATTTAAGAGATTAAGGAGTGTCTTGGGTGCAACTTATTGGAGAGTTCTTATACTAAGAACTAGGAGTTCATCCCTAATATTGTAAGCTCAAGAACAAGATTTGAAAGGTGTCCAAATCTTGTGCCCAAATCGTTCAAAATCAATGTAAGGAAATTGTTTCTTCTTATCTTTGTATTTTTATGTTATGCATGCATAAGGTCTTAATAGTTTAAGAGTAAACTATTCATAAGATAATATTAGAAATGTCTAATATTGACTTTAAGAAACTATCAAGTGGTATCAGAGCTTTGGTTGTTGCATGCATAATCGATTTATAGTTTAGGGTAAACCTCTCTTCATGAATTGCACAAGATGCTTGTGCAAGCTGAGCGAGACATGGGGCTAAATGTTAGCATCTCCAGGGATGTGCTCCATATTAATAATAAGAGCAAGGGGAAGTTCAAGAAAGGTGGTAGTAAAGGGAAGAAGCCCTCCACCCTCAAGGGAAAAGGTAAAGCTATTGAGAATAGCTCGCCAATGCCCAAGAAGGGTGCCTCCAATGAGGACAAATGCCATTATTGTAATGACATAGGGCGTTGGAAGAGGAATTGCCCCAAATATCAAGGAGATATCAAAACTATAAAGATTGTTTCAGTTGGTAAATAATTATCCATATCATTTATGTTATGATCTCAACTTTGGTATAAGATACGAGTTGTGATTCTTACCCTTTTTATTGTAAGTAGGGCATTCAAGCAAGGATAAGGGCAAGGACAAGCTAGCCTAAAGAGGTTCTTCAAGGGAAGCTAAAGGAGCCACCCATGGTTGAAGACCTAAGGAAGCTTGGCCTCGAGATTGTCTCCCCTTTTGATTGTTTTATGGTTATTTAGAACTTTTTATTTCCTTGTTGGACATGGAAGTTTTTAATTTTCAAGAACAATTTGTTGTAATTAAATATTTGGTGACTTGGTTTTCAACCTAAGTCACTTGGTTTGTGGAAACTTTTATAGTTCTAAAACTTGTCATTATACACCACTTGCACTAATAATATAAATTGTTACAACTCAAATTGATCATATTAGTATTATGATGATTGGATCATTATAATAAGTTCAAAAGCTAAGAATTCGATTCTCACTTTGAGAGATCAATTGTTAAGTTAAATTGAGTTATTGAACTCAAAGTAGGGAATCTGCCAAACCAATTGGCCACACCACTTATAAATATTGTAAATGACATGAATATGAGTCCACCTCTTTAGCTTATAGAACTAGTCTATCTCAAAGCTAAGATTCGATGTCTTTACAATAAAGTCTTTAGTAGATCACTTAAGGTCATGTTGTGTTACTTTTACCCCCATCACGTGTAACAACCCGAAAAGTACCCAATTTTTCTAGTAAAATTTCTTAAGTATACTTTTCAGCAAGGTTAAGTTTTTAAAATAGAATTTATTGTTTCGAGTCGTATTTTGAAATTCCGAGTTCGTATTTGGAATTTCTGATAGATTTCATGAAAATCCCGTTTTTAGTCATCTTTGACTTTTCTTGACTTTTAAGTCGTCTTTGACTTTTTCTTGACTTTTTAAAGTCGTCATTGACTTTTTATTGATTTTTAAGTCGTCAGAAACTTTTCTTGACTTTTAAGTCATTTTTGACTTTTCTCGACTTTTAAGTCGACTTTGACTTTCGTTGACTTTTCCCGACTCGTCTTGCGATTTTGAAGACCGAAATTTTATTTAAAAAAATAATATTTTTGATTTATTTTTTATTTAGATTTATTAAGATTTATCATAATTTAATATAATTATTTTGAATTTATTCGGAATTTAAAGAATAACGTTTACGGTTTTAACCGAACGTCATTTAACTATTCCCGACTCATCGTAAAGCGCGAAACAAACCCGAAACTCGACTTTGGCATGAGTCACAAGCGCATGTCATCGTTTTCCACTCACTTGAGATATTTTAATTGTTTCGATTAAACTAATACAAATATCTTAGATATTTGTTACTTTATCGATCCGTCCGTTTAAATTACGCAAATCGAGCAAAATCAGACCCGGTTCCTACCTATTTCACACGGCTCTTCCACCTCTCTTAAGCCTTGATATTTTCATTACTTTTGATTACAATAATATAATATCTTGATATGTAATTTAATTAACTTAATATTTAATCAATTACCGTAATATAATTATTAAACGCGAGTCAATTCCGTAACAGCAATTTCAAAACCCGACTCCCTAATCCTTCTATATGTACACGGCTCACCCAACCCAACATTACTTCCCACACTTTTCATTTTACAACAAATCAAATTAAGATCAAATTAATCGTTCTTCAACGTTCTTCATTCGTTCTTGAGCGTTCTTCAGCCGTTCTTCGTCGTTCTTGAGCAAAATCATCATAAAACCTTCATTTCTTAATTAAATCCGTCCTAACTTATATTTCTAGAATCTCCTCTTCGCTCTCCATCTTCAAGTACGGTTTATTTTCAATTCCGTCAAAATCGTTTTTCAACATTTAATTATGGAAAATCAAGTTTAAAGTGCTAATAATGTTTTTCTTGTCATTTCTTATAGGGGAAGATTTTGAAGACGAGTTTGGAGACTCGTATATTTTGGGTGAAGATTAGTAGACGGGTTTCTTAATTTATACTTCTTATTTTGGTGCTAATTGATCTTGCTACCTAAGGTAACGATTCCGAGTTACTCGACGATTTAATGTTACATAGCTTTTGTTTCTTTTAGTTTTGGTTCATCTTTTGTTTTTGGTTCATGTTATTATGATTTATGGATTTTTAGTAGTAACATGATAAGTAGTTTGATTTTTATGTTGTATGGAATTTTTATGTTGTTTAGTGTTCTTGATGAATTTGGATGATTGTTCATAATAATGATTTTTGTATGATGGATGGTTAAATTGGTTGTTAAAATGGGTGTTTGTTAATTAAAAACATGTTAGAATTTAATTGGAGTGGTGGTTGTTTGGACCGTGTAAGTTGGCCGTGTAAACCATACCCAAACCAGCCGGTTCAGGCCCGGTCCAGACCGGTCTGGGTTGGTCCATGGTGGGTCCGGGTTTTGGTCTTTGAGTTGTGTCGATGTTTGATTGTTTGGTTGTTGTTTTGACGGGTTTTAATTATGTTAAAGCATGCGGGAAATATTAGGAAACGGTTTTTAGTAAAGTCGATAAAATAGCCCAAAACAGCCCAAATCTGTCCGTGGGCCAGTTCAGGCCCGTGTTGGGTTCGGCCCAAGTCAGCCCATGAATGTTACCTTTGGGACTTGTGACGGTTTTTGAGTTTAATGTTAATTTATCGTGTTTTGTAATATTTAGCAAGTGGGAAATTTTAATAAGTAAAGTATTTAATTAAAAAGGTTTTTCATAAAATTATTATTTCTCACATGTTAGAAATTATAATACGAGATCGGAGTTTAATTTGAAATCCTTTAAGTCAAA